>CAUYLG010008414.1:0-116863 GCA_963573385.1 Cacajao melanocephalus | reverse complement strand
TGATGGCCAGGCTGGTCTTGAACTCCTGACCTCAGGTGATCCACCCACCTCAGCCTCCCAAAGTGCTAGGATTACAGGCATGAGCCACCGCGCCTGGCCTTATACACCTATTATTTAAGTGTTATTAACACTGATAAACGTCTGTGTTTTTTCAGTTCTTGTGTCTTTTTTTTTTTTTTTTTTTTTTTAAGACAGAGTCTTGCTCTGTCACTCAGGCTGGAGTGCAGTGGCGTGATCTCAGCTCACTGCAACCTCCTCCCAGGTTCAAGTGATTCTCCCGCCTCAGCCTCCTAAGTAGCTGGGATAACAGGCGCCCACCACCAAGCCTGGCTAGTTTTTGTATTTTTAGTAGAGATGGGGTTTTGCCATGTTGGCCCAGCTGCTCTTGAGAACTCCTGACCTCAGGCAATCCATCTGCTTTGAGGCATCCCATATTGCTGGGACTACAGGCGTAAGCCACTGGCTGGCCACTTGTGTCTTCTTTTAGTTTCTCCCCCTTTTCTCTTCTTTCTGGCTGTAAGCTGCCACTTGATTTCAATGTCCACATAAACATCTATAGCAATCTTTTGACTGTTGCTTGGGCTCTATGCTGTTCCCCAGTCACCTCAGAATGAGTCCTCCTGCGTCACTGCACAGAACAATTGTACTATCTCTATGTCTCTACCTCCTGCCTCCAAACTCAGCTGTGACTTCACTTTCAAAACCCACAGGAGTACTCATGTGCTCTAGCAAACAATGGAATATCTCTTACACATTCTTTTCTTTTTCCTACTAGTTCAGCAAACAAAGAAATGATACAGAAATGTATTTCTTTATTGATAAAACTCATGTACTTTATTAGTGAGGAATTGCGGCTGACTTTTAATAATAAAGGCCCAAATTAAAGGGCTTAATCTAATAAAAGGTTTTTTCACCCTGTCTAAAAACTTCAGAGGGAGGCAATTTGAGGCTTGTGTCATGGGCTCCTCAGTCTTCTGGGCTCAAGCACTTTCTGTTTGTGTTTGACCTTCCATAAGTTTCAAACTCAGTTTCCCTTTGTGGTCACAAGGTGGTTGCTGGAGATCCAGCAATCATGACCAGGTTCTTTTTATTTTTTAAGAGATGGGGTCTTGCTATGTTGCCCAGGCTGGACTCAAACTCCTGGGCTCAAGCAGTGATCCTCTTGTACATGCCACCGTGCCAGGCTGATTACGACATTCCAGACAAGACAAAGAGGAAAGCGAGAAGGGGAAAAAGATACACCTCCCATCTGAGTTCGCCCCTTTTAAAGTTTCCAGATGCTCCATCTCTTCCACGTATATTTCTTTGGCCATCTCTAGCTGCAAAGGAGGTACTTTGTTATCTCACATAAATGGAATATATTTCCTTTATGCCACTACTTTTGATTACTCTGCAGCCGACGTTAGCTTATGTCCTTGTTCTCAGCCATATTCTACTCAATTTTTTTTTTTTTTTGAGTTGGAGTCTTATTCTGTTCCCCAGTCTGGAGTGCAGTGGCATGATCATGGCTCACTGCAACTTTGAACTCCTGGGCTCAAGCAATCCTTCCACCTGAGCTTCCTGTGTAGCTGGGACTACAGGTGCATGCCACCATGCCTGGTGAATTTTTAAGTTTTTTGTAGAGGTAAGGTCTTGCTATGTTGCCCAGGCTGGTCTTGAACTTCTGGCCTCAAGTAATCCTCCCACTTTGGTCTCCCAAATGCTGTACGAATTTTTTAAATAAATGTAAATGTTTTCATTTTCATGACCCTTGGCTGTTTTCAAAGATCAAATCAGTAACTGTAAAATGGATAAAACACTAAACATCGAAATCATTGACTGTAACTAACTTGAAATGCCATCCAGGAACCACTGTAGAATTGGCAACATTGGCTCACATACTTATCAGTTCAATTCCACGTTTATTTGGTGGAATTGAGCTAACTGACAGCGCTGGCAGTGCTGGCCAGGCAGCAGTCACCTGTGGTGAACACTGGAGCAATCAAAATCGCCTGTCTTTGAAGAGTTCCATCTTAGTGCCTCACAAGTAACTGAAGGCAGAGGGAAGCCGCCAATGGTTTTACACAGAGCCAAAAACTGATGACATCTGTGTGTTTGAAAGCCAACACTTTGGGAGGCCAAGGCGGGTGAATTGTCTGAGGTCAGGAGATCGAGACCAGTCGGGCCAACGTGGTGAAAATCCGTCTCTACTAAAAATACAAAAAAATTATGTGGTGGCACACCCCTGTAATCCCAGCTACTAGGGAGTCTGAGGCAGGGGAATTTCTTGAAACAGGGAGCAGGGAGGCAGAGGTTGCAGTGAGCTGAGATCAAGCCACTGCACTCCAGCCTGGGCAACAGAGTGAGACTCCATCTCAAAAAAAAAAAAAAAGACAGCTCAGACTAGGTAGAGTGGATGGAGAACAGAGGATTGAGGCAGGTGATTTTATTCTAGAGGCCAAATACTGTTCTGCATTGCTGTGTCATTGTTCTCTATTAATTGCACCCCACATTCCGAACCACTTGTCCGATCTATCCCAAAATCTTATCTCCCACCTTCAGATTTTTCTCACCTCAAACTTTCATTTCCATACCTACCCTACTGGAAGTTCTGGGATAGTCAAAGTGACTTTCTGAGATCAAGAGTCTACAATGTTTTCATGAATCCATTCTTTGCACATTTTCCAAGCTCTCCATATGCTCTGGGCTCTGCGCTA
Source organism: Cacajao melanocephalus (assembly GCA_963573385.1). Classification (NCBI taxonomy): domain Eukaryota; kingdom Metazoa; phylum Chordata; class Mammalia; order Primates; family Pitheciidae; genus Cacajao; species Cacajao melanocephalus. Next base: position 114,167 of record CAUYLG010008414.1, on the reverse strand, counting down.
TGGGCTAGAATTGCAGAGGGGGATCAGGCCCAATTCTTGCCTCTAAGGCAGGGTCAGAGTTTTTTGGCTTCTCTTTCTACTTGAAGAGTATTAACAATCTGAGTTGATCTTGGCTAGGGAAGGGAGATAGAGATGGGCAGAGCAAAAATCTGAACAAAAATGGGCAGCCTGGGATTGATAGCAGTGAAATCAGGAGGGCAGATTTGTCCTCAGGGCCCAGTAGTACTTTTCCCTGAACCTAGAGACGGCCTCCTTCCCTTCCTCTTTCCCTTCCTCCTCCTCTGGTCTCCTCACAGCCAAGCCTGGCTTCCATTCAAACTTTCCGGAAATCCCCTACCCAATTTCCAGCTTTTCAAACAATGGGTCTCTGGAGAATATTCCCATTGTCCTTGGAACTAGAACAATGAGAGAGTAGAGTCTCCTCTCTGGCTTCAGACTACATCCCTGCTCCCAGCCTGCCCCCAACCAAAGTAAAAGCTTCCTCGATTCTCCAATCACTGTTCCCATCTGTAGTGAGGCAGGAAGATGGGGGAGGTAGAAGAAAAAGCACTTTCTATAAATCAACCCAGCCCCTTAAGCACTACCTGGTGCCTTTCTTCTGTTAGCTAGAACTGACAAGAATCTCTACAGGACTGGGATTGGACACCTGCCTATGCTCTGGGTTGGCAAGCAGGCTTGGGGTTTGATTGCTGTGTTTTATAAATCTTTTTTTCTTTTTTTGAGACTCACTCCGTTGCCCAGGCTGCAGTGCAATGGCGTGATCTCGGCTCACTGCAACCTCCGTCTCCCGGGTTCAAGTGATTCTTCTGCCTCAGCCTCCTTAGTAGCTAGGATTACAAGCACCCACTACCATCCCTGGCTAATTTTGTATTTTTAGTAGAGACAGAGTTTCATCATGTTGGCCAGGCTGGTCTCAAACTCCTGACCTCAAGTGATTCGCCTGCCTTGGCCTCCCAAAGTGCTGGGATTATAGGCGTGAGCCACTGGGCCCAGCCTCTAAATCTCTTTTGATGCCTCAGTTTCCCCCTGTTATTGAGGTGAGATAACCCAGAGGCCATTCTAAAAGGATTGGCAGTCTAATTTTCCTCACTGCCCACTCCTCTTCTACTCCCTACTCTGACCCTAGGAGACCCCTGTCCCCTTTCTACCCGGTTCAGCCAAAAGGGCTGCTGGATGGGGAGGGGGCAGGCGGGGCTTTTCTTGCACCATCCTGGCGCCTGACTGGGTCGGGTTACTGGAGGCAGTCTGGATTTGAATGTGCAAATAAACAGAAGTCGCTTTGATCCTTGAGGCTGACAGGGAGGGGGAAGAAAACGGAGTGCCCTGGTCAGAGAAGTGCATGCTGGGCACTTGAAAGAGGGTTTGGGGGATGTGGAGCATGAGTTTGTCCTTATTCCTTTGACTGGACCAAAAACCTAATTTGTTAAAAAAAAAAAAAAAAAAAAAAAGAGAGAGATCCAGAAAGAGGCAGGGACCCACATCAGACATTTCAGACCTCCTCTGGGAACCAAATATTCTAATGGCCTTTCTGCCCTGTTACCAGGAAGGGAGTGGGTTGCTTGGAGTCCACCCTCCCTCAAGGCTCTCTTGCCTTTGGGACATCTTGGGTGCCACTTGGGAGAAGGAGAAGCAGAATGGAACTATGGGGTGTGTGTGGTTCAGGGTGGGGCTGTAGGTTGGGAGGGGGTAGGGCCTATTGTGTCCCTGGGCACCAATCCACAGCCACAGGCAGGCTTAGAGAGGGAGAGACAAAGGAAGGAATGGAAGAGCACAAAGGGAGTGGGAATGAAATGGTAAGTAAAGGCAAACAAAAGTGAGCCGGGGGAGACAAAAGCTGGGAACAATATTCCCCAGGCAATAGGCTCGGAACAATAGGGACACTGACAGCCCCACAAAGACACCAGTGTCTCCAAGTAGACGTTATCTCAGGCAGTGGTTGGCAGCCCCGCTCTGGCTGCAGCTATTTTCAGTGCCGCTTTTGTGCCATACTGAACAATATTCCTTGCATGGCTGCTGATAGAAAGATGAGAAGGTTTCTGTTTGATTCTTCTCTTCCTTTCCTCCCCCCTCCCCTTTTTCCAGCCCCCACCAGCTCCAGGCAGTCTGAGCTCAAGTCACTGGCCTGGTTAGGGGTGTGTGTGTGTGTGTGTGCTTGTGTGTGTTGGGAAGAGACCAAGTGGGGAGGGTCTCTATCAGGACGTCCAGCTGCCCTCAATCTTCTCTCAGCCTCCATGGAGGGAAACTAGTGGAGTGGAGGTTAGGTCTGGGCAAGTGGGGCTGAGAACTGGGGTGTGTGAGGAAGATCATCAGGGTAGTGGATTCTGCCCTTGCCCCAAATCACAAGACCAGCTTGAGTGATTGACTGTAAAAGGCCCTTCTTAGCAAGGGTTTTACCTGTTGTTGCTGGCTTTCACATACATAATAGCCAAGGCCATAAGGGGTCCCACCCTGTCATTCCACCCCTTCCTCCATTGTGCCCACAAGTGCTCCCCACGCCACCCCCACAGACACTGCTTTCTCCCATCCTTGTTTGTGGTTTTACCAGTCTCTTGACTAGCTCCCAACTTCCCTCCCCACCTCCGCCAATGCCAGATGAACTTAAGAGATCAGGGAAACTAGTCCTAGCTTGGAAAAAGACTGGGATGCACTGGCTCTTCCTTAGGTCTGATGGCCACTCCCACGGGGGTGTCCATGACCTTCATCCACAGTGCTGGCTATTCCACTCTGTATCTCCCCTGTGCTCCTTTCTAGAGAAACTTGAACCCTAGAACATTGAGTTAGAGGTGTCCTTTCCTAGGGCCCCCTTGTGCACATGGCTGGGGTACTCAGTTTTCTCAGTGTCACCGCCCACTATGACTGCCCCCATGGGCTTAGAGAGAACCTTACAGTTTTTCATCTAGCTGATCTTCTTCTTGTGTTATTATTCTATTCAGGTTATTTTTTTTTAAGTGGCTAAGCTACTAAATTTCAGTTCTTTGGCTTCCTCAAAAAAATTGAGACCAAATTTCTTGGGAAGGCTTTTATATAAAAATTTCACCGGGTGTGGTGGCTCATGCTGCAATCCCAGCACTTTGGGAGGCCGAGGCAGGTGGATCATCTGAGGTCGGGATGATCAACATGGAGAAACTGAGGCTCTACTAAAAATATAAAATTAGTCAGGCGTGGTGGTGCATGTCTGTAATCCCAGTTACTTGGGAGGCTGAGGCAGGGGAATTGCTTGGGAGGCAGAGGTTGCGGTGAGCCAAGATCACCCCATTGCACTCCAGCCTGGGCAACGGGAGGGAAACACCATCTTAAAAAAAAAATTCAAGTAGAATGCCATCCTAAGAGTCTAGATATTCAGGTTGACCCAGAAGGTTGAGTCATTGTGTAATCTGTGGGACTTGTGGCTATTTGTCCAGCTTTCTTTTTCTTTTTTCCTTTTCTTTTCTTTCTTTCTTTTTTTTTTTTTTTTTGTCTTGCTCTTGTCATTCAGGCTGAAGTGCAATGGCATGATCTTGGCTCACTGCAACATTTGCCTCCTGGGTTCAAGTGATTCTCCTGCCTCAGCCTCCCAAGTAGCTGGTATTACAGGTGCCCACCAGCATGCCCAGCTAATTTTTGTATTTTTAGTAGAAACAGGATTTCACTGTGTTGGCCAGGCTTAATATTTGCCCAGCTTTCTAAATATAAGTTAGCTTTTTGAAGGCAGAAAATACTTTCATATCTCTGTTGGCTACTTCATGATTTCATAGTACACGATGAGTTCTCAATGAGCACTTGCTGAATTGGACTGAATTTAGAGAATCAGAAGGGATCTTAAAGTTCATCTAATACGTTGCTATTCAAAATGTTGTCTCTGGCCCAGCAGCATCAGCATTACCTGAGAACTTGATAGAAATGCAGAATCTCAGGCTTCCTGAATCAGCACCTACATTTTAACAAGCTTCTCTGGTAATCCATATGCTTCTCAAGGCACACACAACTGTACAGCTTCTTCCTCCCTTCCTTTCTTAAACTACTACCTGTTTTATAACATTGTCACCATCCATTACCTAGAATCTTAGAAACTGTGAGCTAGACTAGGCCATCCAGCTGGCAGCTACAGAAAGAGCTTGGTGGACAGAAACTCACTATCTGTGGTAACAGTTCCACAGTCGGAATAATATCAGACGGAACAGAATTAAATTTGCATTGAAAGAGCCTTGGGAATGGGACTTTGTACTTAGTATATACTTAAAGGTCTAAATAATCTATTATTACCTCTCTTGAATTATTCCTGTAATAGTTCATTTTATGTGTCAACTTGACTGGGACATGAGGTGCCCAGACATTTGGTCAAACAATATTCTGGATGTGCCTGTGGAAGCATTTCTGGATGAGCTAAACATATGAATCAGAAGACTGTGTGAAGCAGATTCTCTTCCCTAATATGGGTGGGCCTCATTCAATCAGTCAAAAGCCTGAATAGAACAAAAACGCTCGGTAAAATGGAATTGTGTCTGTCTGACTGCTTGAACTGGGATGTTGGTCTTCTGCCTTTGGGCTCTAACTGAAACATCAGCTCCTTGTGGGTCTCAATCTTGCTGGCTTTTGAACCTCAATTTATACGACTTGCTGTCTGTGACTCAGACCTTCAGACTTGGACTAGAACTGTACTATTGCTCTCTTGGGTCTCTAGCTTGCTGACTGCAGATCTTGCAACTTCTTAGCCTCGATAATCACATGAACCAATTTCCCTAGTACCTCTCTCTCTCTCTCACTCTCATCAGAAACACACACACACACACACACACACACACACACACTGTTTATACTGTTTCCCTGGAGAATTCTGCCTAATATACATTTTGGTAGTGAGACATGAGGTGCTGCTGTAACAAATATGTAAACATGTAGAAGTGGCTTTGGAACTGGGTAATGGGTAGAGACTGGAAGATTTTTGAGGTACATGCTAGAAACATGGATATTAAGGGTGATTCTGGTGAGATGTCAGACAGAAATGAGGATCATGTTATTGGAAACTGGAGGAAAGGCAACCTGTTATAAAGTGGTGAAGAAGACTGGGTGTGGAGGCTCACACCTGTAATCCCAGCACTTTGAGAGGCTAAGGTGGGCAGATCACTTGAGGCCAGAAGTTGAGATCAACCTGGACAACATGGGGAAACCTCAGCCATGTCTACTAAAAATACAAAAATTAGCAGTGTGGTGGCACATGCCTGTAGTCCCAGCTACTTGGGAGGCTGAGGCATGAGAATTGCTTGAACCCAGGTGGCAGAAGTTGCAGTGAGCCAAGATGATGCCACTGCATTCCAGCATGAGTGACAGAGCAAGACTCTGACTCAAAAATAAATAAATAAATAAATAAATAAATAAATAAATAAATAAAGTGATGAAGAGTGTTTTGTGGAAAGCAGAACTTATGAGCAACATAACTGGATATTTAGCTAAGGAGATTTCTAAGCAGAGTGTTGAAGGAACAACTTTGTTCCTCCTGACTGCTTACAGAAAAATGGGAAAGGAGAGAAATGAGTTGAAAAAGGAATTGTTAAGCATAAAGAAACAAGAAATCAAGGATTTGAGAAAGTCTATCCATATTGAAAAAAAATGCAAGAAACAAAAAAGAAAAAAATTTATTCTGAAAAGAAAACTAAAACTAAGGCTGAACAGCTATTTAATAAAGCGGTCATGAGTAAGACTCATGAACTTCATCAACCTTTTTAGCAAAAACCAGGACTAGAGATGGGATTATACTAGCAAAGACATTTCCAGTTTGAACTAAATAAGCAGACAAAGAAAACAAGATGAAATAAAAGAAGGCTGTGGACTTCTCAGATCTTTATTCTGTAAGTAAAGTGAAGAATGACCTCAAAGGCAATTCAGATATCATCAGGGCTGCCTCCTTGGTTTCAAAGGATGGTGTGATTGCCTCAGTTTCAAGAGGCCAAACAGCCTCTGACTGAAGCTTTGTGGGTGGGGCCATACTGTGGAGCTCTGAGGGTGTAAAAATCCCTGTGGGGCAGAGCTGTGAAGGTGAGACTACTTCTCCAGTAGTTCCTAAATGTGGGACAGACTTCCTGATGGGTCTGAAAGGCAGAGCATTGAACCAAAGAGCATTATTCTTGAGAATTAAAATTTAATAGAATTTGTCTTGCTAGATTTTGGACTTGCTTGGGATCATCATCCCTTTCTTCTTTCCAATTTCTTCCTTTTGGAATGGGAATGTCTATCATATGTCTGTCCACTATTGTATCTGGAAGTACATAACTTGTCTGGTTTCACAGGTTCACAGCTGGAGAGGAATTTTGCCTCAGGATGAATGTACTGCAAGTCTCACTCATATCTGATTTCGATGATATTTAGATGAGACCTTGGACTTTAGAATTAATGCTGGAAGCCTTGCACAGTGGCAGTATCATAGCCGATGAGGTTTATCCGAAGTGCGATTATTGCTAATTGAAAACTTTTCCCAATACCCCGCCATGACAACTTGCAATATAGTTGGCACTGGCAATTTTTGACAGTCTGTATGGAGACTGAATTTAAAAAAAAAAAAGAATTAATGCTGGAATGTGTTAAGATTTTAGGGAAGAAGATGTAAATACAATAAAAGTTTTAAAAAGAAGATGTAAATATAATAAAATTTAAAAAAACTTTTTAGTTGGTATTCAAGCTGGGTGCAGTAGCTCACACCAGTAACCCAACACTTTGGGAAGCCAAGGTGGGTGGATCACTTGAGGTCAGGAGTTCAAGATCAGCCTGGCCAACATGGTAAAACCCTCTCTCTACTAAAAATACAAAAATTAGCTGTGTGTGGTGGTGGGAACCTATAATATCAGCTACTCGGGAGGCTGAGACATGAGAATCACTTGAACCCGGGCGGTAAAGGTTGCAGAGAGCCAAGATCCTGCCATTGCACTTCAGCCTGGGTGAGAGAGTGAGATTCCATCTCAAAAAATATTCTTTTAGAATAAAAATTAAAAATTGGTATCCAAGAAGATGTAAATATAATAAAATTTAAAAATAAATTTTAAAATTTAAGGCTAGGAACGGTGGTTCATGTCTGTGATCCCAGCACTTTGAGAGGTGAAGGCAGGTGGATCACGAGGTCAAGAGATCAAGACCATCCTGGTCAACCTGGTGAAACCCCATCTCTACTAAAAATACAAAAATTAGCTGGGTGTGGTGGTGTGCACCTGTAATTCCAGCTACTAGGGAGGCTGAGACAGTATAATTGCTTGTACCCAAGGGGCAGAGGTTACAGTGAGCTGAGATCCTGCCACTGCACTCCAACCTGGAAACAGAGTGATATTCTGTCTCAAAAAAAAAAAAATTTAAAAAAATATTTTCGAGGCTGTTGAGATGGAGAAAATATATTCTACATGCAATGAAGACATGAATTTTTTTGTAGGGGCAGGGGCAGAATGCTAAAGACTGAATTGCAAATGTTGGAGTTCTAACCTTCAGTGTGACTGGGCTTGGAGTTAGGAAGTAATCAAGATTAAATGAGGTCATAAGGGTAGAGCCCTTACAGGATTAGGATCCTTGTAAGAAGAGGCACCAGAGAGCTCACTCTTTCTCTCCCTGCCATGTGCGGACATCGTGAGAAGGTGGCCGTCTCTAAGCCTGGAAGAGAGCCCTCACCAGAAACCGACTCTGTAAAACCTTGGTCTGGGACTCCCGGCCTCCAGACTGCAAGCAATTAAATATCTGTTGATGAAGGCACACAGTCTGTGGCATTTTGTTATGGCAGCTCTCGCAGACTGATATACTCCATAATGATGGAAAGGAGAGGCTACCAGGCCTGAAGCAGGCTTGCACAGTGTGGACTGAGGGCACCGAAGGGCCTCACAGTAGAGTCCACATAGAATCTCATTATTGTTCCAAAGTAGAGGTGGTAACATTTCCTCTTTTCTTTTGATGTCCTTGGCACAAACCAAGACAACAGCAGAGTGAGCCCCAAACTCAATGGAATTCTCAGGCAGGGATAGGTACCCAAGACCATTATGACGATCTCAATTCAAAACTCTTCTTAGACTGAAAGATTTTGCTGCTATTGTTCAGGTAATGGTGCTGTTTCCTCATTTGTGGGGTGTCGGGGGAGTTACTAATGAATAGAATCACATTTTTACAATTAGAAATTGAAATGTTTTTCTCCCATAGATTAACAAAAAACCAAATACCTCTATTGGTGCCCACTTATACCAAGCATTATCCACGTGGTTGTTTTAATCCTAATGTGTTAAATTGTATCAGGGCTGGTAAAGATCATCAGGACTCCTATATATTCAACCAATCTAAACAGATTTATGAATCATTTCAGAGTGTTTATTTGACTGTCTTTCTCTATCAAACCAGTCAATTCCCTCCAATAAGATAAATAGCAGTGGGAATTTCTGATGTATGGACAGTCATGTTTTGGGAGGAGAGGAGAGTGGTTGGGGCTGGTAATCTATTTTCTACCCAAACTGGAAAATCTGCTTTTCAGAAGTTTCCTCCTGACTCCTCCCACCCCCACTCCCCACATCAAGGGAGGGCAGAGAAGGAAAAAGATATTAAGGTTTGGATTAAACCACCATGGTGCATATTTATAATTCATTCCGAACAAGAGGACAAGGACAGAGGCTTAAAAAAAAAATTCAGCTGGGCGCAGTGGCTCATTCCTGTAATCCCAGCACTTTGGGAGGCCGAGCTGGACAAATCACGAGGTCTGGAGTTTGAGACCAGCCTGGTCAACATGGTGAAACCCCAGCTATACTAAAAGTACAAAAAATTAGCTGGGCCTGGTGGTGGGTGCCTGTAATCCTAGCTACTTGGGAGGCCGAGGCAGGAGAATTGCTTGAACCTGGGAGGTGGGGGTTGCAGTGAGCCGAGATCACGCCACTGCACTCCAGCCCTGGCAACAGTGCAAGACTCTGTCTCAAAAAAAAAAAAAATCACAAATCAGCAGCAGCAACAGCAGCAACTGTGCTCTTAGCTCTCCTCATCCACATAGGTCAGCCATTGGACAGGCCAGATAACAAGAGTTTTATGTGCTCTGTAGCCCTTTCCGCATGTTTGTATGTGTTTTCCGACATGGCCTAAGCATTCCACACCGGCTGCCTCTGATGCACGGGAAGGTCCCTTGGCAGATGCATGCAGGGTGCGGGCACAGAGGGCACCATCTTCCAAAGTGAAACAATCCTGTGAAATCCAGGCAGCCAGTGCCGCACAATGGCTCCAAGTTCCTGTGGAAGTTCAACACAGTGGAAATTAAATTACTGCAGAGATGGTCTAGGAGGGGGCGGTGGGTGCTTACTCAGAGGATGTGAGGGGAATCACGAGGCCTCTGGGCTCGTTAAAGTTTAGCCCATTCAGGCTGCTATACAAAAATACCATGGACTAGGTGGCTTATAAATAACAATTTATTTCTCACAATTGTGAAGGCTGTAAGGCCAAGATCAAGTTTCTGGCAGATGCAGTGTCTGGCGAGGCACTGCTTCCTGGTTCACACACAGCTGTCTTTTTGCTATAACCTCACGTAGCAGAGGGGCGATGGACGTCTCTGAGGCTTCTTTTATCAAGACACTAATTTCATTCATGAGGGCTCCACCCTCATGACCCAATCACCTCCCAAAGGCCCCACCTCCTAATAGGATAAACTTGGGGGTTAAGATTTCAACAGTGGCCGGGTACAGTGGAATACACCTGTAATCCCAGCCCCTTGAGAGGCTGAGGTGGGAGGATTGTTTGAGGCTACGGTGTACAATGACCCTGCCTGTGAATGGCCACTGCACTCCAGGCGGGGCAACATAAGAAGACCCCATCTCTAAAAAAGAAAAAAAAAGTAATGAACACAAACATTCAGATCACAGCAGGAGGTGAGGAAGGGTGACCAAGAAAGAAAGAGCCTTTTGAGTTGTGGAAGGCAGAGAGGGCATTTCAGCTTGTGCTGGTGAATGTAAAAAGCACATGTAAAGTAACCATAAGCTCGAGGTCTGATTTTTAAAATTAATAATACACTGGGGGCCTGGTGAGGTGGCTCATGCCTATAATCCCAGCACTTTGGGAGGCCAAGGTGGGCAGATCATGAGGTCAGGAGTTTGAGACCAGCCTGGCCAACATGGTGAAACCCAATCTCTACTAAGGATTCAAAAAAATTAGCTGGGTGTGTTAGTGCATGCCTGTAATCCCAGCTACTTGGGAGGCTGAGGCAGGAGAATCGCTTGAACCCAGGAGGCGGAGGTTGCAGTGAGCCGAGATCAAGCCATTGCACTCCAGCCTGGGCGACAGGGCGAGACTCCACCTCAAAATAAAATATATATATATATATATATATATATATATATATATGGCATGGTTTTGTTTTGCTATAGACTCTACTTATACCTCTAGAGCTAGTTCTAGCATTGTTGCACCATCGGTCCCACTTTAGATGTTTCGGATCTGTGACCCCACCCAAATCTCACGTACAATTGTAATCCCAGTGTTGAAGGTGGGGCCTGGTGGGAGGTGATTGGATCATGGGGGTGGATCCTTCCTGAACGGTTTAGCTCCATCCTTTTTTGGTCCTGTTTTTGTGGCAGAGTTCTCATGAGACCTGGGTGTCTCTCTCTTCTTCCTGTGAAGGGGCCTGCTTCCAGCCATGTGAAGATGCCTGCTGCAGCCTTGCCTTCTGCCATGAATAAAAGCTCCCTGGGGCCTCACCAGAAGCAGATGCTGCCATGCTTCCTGTACAGCCTGCAGAATCAAAAGTCAATTAATTCTCTTTATGAAATAGCCACTTGTGGGCATTTCTTTATAGCAGTGTGAAAATAGACTAATACCCCACTCCCTGACCACGTATCCTCCCCTCACCCAACGCACAGCTGGAATCAGGTGTGTTGTCAGTTTCCCCTGAAAAGGCTCATTTCCAGTTGGTGTACAGGGGGTTCACAGAGACTGGCATCTGAATGGTGCTGCCTGGAATGAGCAGTGATAGGGCCCAGTCCATTTCTGCTTCTCAAATTGATGCCCCATCAGTGAGGCACAGAAGTGATTCCCACTCCCTGCCACCAGTCCCAGACCATACTGCCCAGATGGCTCATTGCTCATGCTGTGGCTCTGCCCGTTGCCTTTGTGAGAGATATGTAATGTTAGCCAACCTTCACTGTTAGGAGGTATTAATTTAGGGTATGCCGGTGTACTAGGTGCTCAGTACCAAGGGCTATTCTTCTTCTAGGTAAGAAGTTTTAAATTTTGAGTTAAAACTGTCCTTTTCTTTAAAATTCTGTTCAAAACTCAGGCATTCTAGAATTGATTCCCTGATTAAACTGACCAACCCATGATCATTGAACACTGCCCTGTTCTCGGGACTCATTGTTACTTTTATCTTTGCCATGTTTATCTTCGCTCTCAGGCTTTTGTTTTCTGGACCCATTCCTGGTCTGAATTTTCTCTATGAGCCATCCTGCTGCTTTCATCAGGCACTGAGCTACGTGATGAAAGAGGCCTTATCTAGTCCTGTCTCAGGAGCAAAATCAAGTTAAAAAATCATTTTCAATAGCCATTGTATGCAAGACAGGCCTAAGATGAAGACTGAAGATGAACAAAGGATATAATAATTGGAGGCCACTCCTGTTCTTTTTTTTTTTTTTTGAGACTGGGTTTTGCTCTTGTTGCCCAGTCTGGAGTGCAATGGCGCGATCTCGGCTTACTGCAACCTCTGCCTCCTGGATTCAAGTGAGTCTCCTGCCTCAGCCTCCAGAGTAGGTGGGATTACAGGGGTGTGCCACCATGCCCTGCTAATTTTGTACTTTTAGTAGAGACGGAGTTTCTCCATGTTGGTCAGTCTGGTCTCAAACTCCCGACCTCAGGTGATCTGGCCACTCCTGTTCTCAAGTAGTTTAGAGCTAGTTGGAGAGATAGACATAGGTGCAATGTGAACTGATATTGCCGGGCGTGGTGGCTCACGCCTGTAATCCCAGTACCTTGGGAGGCTGAGGCGGGCGGATCACCTGAGGTCGAGAGTTCAAGACCAGCCTGACCAACATGGAGAAACCCCGTCTTAAAAAAAAAAAAAGAATGTGAACTAATATTGTGATGTCAACTTAGTAACTCAAGATGGCAATAAAATAGAAGTGAAAATGGAACTACATACCTATTAGAATAGTCAAAATCCAGAATGCATATACCATCAGATGCTGATGAGGATGTGGAGCAACAGGAACTCTCATTTATTGGTGGGAGAATGCAAAATTGTGTGGCCCCTTTGGAAGATAGTTTGGTGATTTCTTACAAAACTAAGCGTACTCGTCCCATATGATCCAGAAATTGCACTCCTTTGTATTAATTCAAAGGAGTTGAAAATCTATGACCATACAAAAACCTGCACATGGATATTTATGGCAGCTTTTTTCATAATTGCCGAAACTTGAAAGCAACCAAGATCTCCTTCAGTAGGTGAATGGTTCGATAAACTTTGGTACCTCCAAAGAATGGAATTATTTAGCACTAAAAGGATATGAAATATTAAGCCATGAAAGGGAAAACTTAAATGAATATTACTAAATTTTTTAAAATGGAGGAAATTTGAATGCATATTACTAAGTCTTAAAAAAAAAAAAGCTGGCTGGGTGTGATGGCTCATGCCTATAATTCCAGCACTTTGGGAGGGCGAGGTGGGCAGATCACCTGAGGTTGAGAGTTTGAGACCAGCCTGACCAACGTGTAGAAACCCCATCTCTACTAAAAATACAAAATTAGCTGGGTGTGGGCGCGCATGCCTGTAATCCCAGCTACTCGGGAGGCTGAGGCAGGAGAATCGCTTGGACATGGAAGGTGGAGTTTGTGGTGAGCCGAGATCATGCCATTGCACTCTAGCCTTGGGCAAGAATAACAAAGCTTTGTTGAAAGAAAGAAAGAAAGAAAGAAAGAAAGAAAGAAAGAAAGAAAGAAAGAAAGAAAGGAAGAAAGAAAGAAAATTAGCCAGGCGTGGTGGCCCATGCCTGTAATCCCAGCTACTTGGGAGGCTGAGGCAGGAGAACTGCTTGAACCTGGGAGGCAGAGGTTGCAGTGAACCGAGATCACACCACTGCACTCCAGCCTGGGCAACAAGAGCAAAAGTCCATTAAAAAAAAAAAAGCCAATCAAAAAAAGTTACATACAACAATATGACATTCTGGTAAAGGTAAAACTGTGAAGACGGGTGAATAGGCAGAACACATAGGATCTTTGAGGTGGTGAAACAATTCTGTATGTCACCGTAATGGTGGATACATGTAACTTCATGTTTGTCCAAACCCATAGAATCTACAATACCAAGAGCGAACTCTCATGTTAACTGCAGTCTTTGGGCAATAATGATGTGTTGATATAGGCGCATAACTGTAGCAAATGTACCACTCTGGTGTGGGATGTTAATAATGGGGGCGGCTGTGAGGTGTGGAGGCAGGGGGCTTCTAGGAACTCTCTAAACCTTCTGCTCAATTTTGATGTAGATCTAAAACTGCCCTAAAAAAAATAAAATATATATTTTTGTAAGTGAGAAGGAAGTATATGAATGTTCAAAGAAGATAAAGTCTATGTAGGCGATAAAGGAGACAATGGAAAAGGTGGAGTTGGCCAGACGAGAAGGATAAGGAAGACTATTACAGCCCTGGGAAATAGTATAAACAAAGACACAGTCAGTTCTGCTCTAAGTCTTGTTTTGAAAACATGAATTTGTTTCAACCCGATTCATAGATTAGGGAGCAATCTGAGTGTAATACAGATTTTGCATTTGCTTGTGCATGACTTTGCCCTGAGAAACACTAGATGAACAGAGAAAACTCTACTCAGCTGAACCGAACAGGGCAGAAGTACGCAAGATGTACACAAGGACACCTCTCATATTTCTACCACCTAACTGAGTTTACAGGGTGTGGAAACCCTCTTTCCACCACTTCACAGTAACTCATAAGCTGCATCCCCTGCTTCCAACAACTACTTCCATGTACAAAATTAATGTCTGTTTCAGGATACTGTGCCATATTCATTGTAGCATGTATATATTTCTTTACCATTTAATGTGCGAACTGTGTTACGATTGTATTAGATTCCTATCTTTTTTGTTGTTATAGTGACAAAACTTCTGAATGATATAACCTCGAACTCTATTTTTCCCTACAGTTTTTGTTTTTTGAGTGTGTTTTTTTTTAATTTTTTTTTTTAATTGAGATGGAGTCTCATTCTGTTGCCCAGGCTGGAGTGCAGCGGCACTATCTCGTCTCACGGCCACCTCCGCCTCCCAGGTTCAAGCAATTCTACTGTCGCAGCCTCCTTAGTAGGGACTACAGGCGTGCACCACCACACCCAGCTAAATTTTTGTATTCTTAGTAGAGATGGTGTTTCAGCATGTTGGCCAGGCTGGTCTCAAACTCCTGACCTCAGATAACCATCCACCTCAGCCTCCCACAGTGCTGGGATTACAGGCATGAGCCACTGCGCCCAGCCAGCCGTATAGTTTTTATCGCATGCTTTTTGCATAACAGGGTGATTTTAGGAGCACAGATGTTCTGCTATAGCAAAACTGACTGCACAGGTTATGGAATAAAAATCTTGGAAAACTGTGAGTAAATGATTAGGATCACCAATTTGTGTAGAAGAATTTTCAGACAGAATGCTGGGATCAGATTCATTCATTCATTTATGTATTCGTTTGACCAACATCTGTTGAGTGCCTCCTGTATGCCAGACCCTGTTCTGAGTGTTGGAGATATGGCAGTGAAAAAAACAAACTCAAATCCTTGCCCTCTGGGAATTTACATCCTAGTTGGGGAGATAAACAAAACCAAACTAAATAAATAAAATATATAGTGTGTTAAATAGTAATCAATGCCAAGATGAAAAGCCTAAAGCAGAAGAGTCAATGTGGCATGTCAGGGGATGGGTTTGGCTGTGATGTCTGTATTAGTTATTGCTACATAACAAATTTTCCCAAAACTTAACAGCTTTATTCTCTTGCATAGTTTCTTTTTCTTTTTCTTTCTTTCTTTTTTTTTTTAGGCAGGGTCTCGCTCTGTTGCCTAGGCTGGAGTGCAGTGGTGTGATCTTGGCTCACTATAGCCTCTGTCTCCCAGGTTCAAGTGATTCTCATGCCTCAGCCTCCCGAGTAGCTGGGACTACAGATGTGCACCACCATGCCCAGCTGTTTTGTATTTTTAGTAGAGATGGGGTTTCACCGTATTGCCTAGGCTTGTCTTGAACTCATGACCTCAAGTGATCCACCCACCCAAAGTGGTGGCATGAGCCACCACACCCGGCCTCATCTAGTTTCTGAGGATTAGGAAGACAGGAGTGGCTTACCTGGAGTGGCTCTGGCTCAGGAGCCTTCATGAGCTTGTAGTCAAGGTATGTGCTGTGAACTTCCATGCTTACTCGAAAGACTGTTGGCAAGAAGCTTCAGTTCCCTCCCCCACCAGAGGACTGCCTATGATATGGCAGCTTGTCATCACCAGAGAGAAGTCTTCTGAAGGGAGAGGTGACCTGCCCAAGATGAAAGCTGAAGTCTTTAAAGAAAAGCATTTTTTTGTCTTTTTTCTTTTTTATTTCTGCAGAGACAAGGTTTTGCCATGTTGCCCAGGCTGGTTTCAAACTCTAAGCAATCTACCCATTCTGGTCTCGCAGTGTTGGGATTATAGGTATGAGCCACCACACCAGGCCCTGCAATCTTTTATAACCGAGTATCAGTGGTAGCCTGGTAGAGTTTGGATGTGTGTCCCTATCAAAATCTCATATTGAAATGTAATCCCCGGCCTGGCGCAGTGGCTCACGCCTGTAATCCTAGCACTTTGGGAGGCCCATCTTATAAAAAAAACAAAAAAAAAAAAAAGAAAAAAGAAAGAAATGTAATCCCCAGTGTTGGAGGTGGGGCCTGGAGGGAGGTGATTGGATCATGGGGTAGAATTCTCTGAATGGTTTAGCACCATCCCTGTTGGTACTGTCCCTGTGGTAGTGAGTGAGTTGTCATAGATCTGGTCATTTAAAAATGTGCAGCACCTCCTCCCTGACTCCTTGCTCCTGCTCCGGTCATGGGCCGCGCTTGCTCCCCCTTTGCCTTTGGCCATGATTTAAGTTTCCTGAGGCCTCCCCAGTAGCAGAAGCTGTTATGCTTCCTGTATAGCCTGCAGAACTATGAGCCAATTAATTTTTTCTTCATAAATTACCCAGCCTCTCAAGAATTTCTTTTTTTAACATTTTTATTTAATTTAGTTTATTTATTTATTTTGAGAGATAGTCTCATGATCTCAGCTACTACAACCTCCACCTCCTGGGTTCAAGCAATTCTCCTGCCTCAGCCTCCTGAGTAGCTGGGACTACAGGCACAAGCCACCACGCCTGGCTAATTTTTGTATTTCTAGTAGAGATGGGGTTTCACCATGTTGGCCAAGCTGGTCTCAAACTCCTAACCCCAAGTGATCTGCATGCCTCAGCCTCCCAAACTGCTGGGATTACAGGTGTGAGCCATCATGCCCGGCCAGGTATTTCTTTTCTTTTTTCTTTTTGAGACGGAGTTTCGCTCTTTGTTGCCCAGGCTGGAGTGCAATGGCACCATCTCGGCTTACCGCAACCTCTGCCTCCCAGGTTCAAGTGATTCTCCTGCTCAGCCTCCTGAGTAGCTGGGATTACAGGCATGCGCCGCCATGCCTGGCTACTTTTTTGTATTTTTAGTAGAGACGGGATTTTACCATGTTAGCCAGATGGTCTCTAACTCCTGACCTCAAGTGATCCACCTGCCTTGGCCTCCCAAAGCACTGGGATTATAGGCATGAGCACCCAGCTATATCCAGGTATTTCTCTTTTTTTTTTTTTAAAAAAAAAAGAGGTTTCACCATGATGGCCAGGCTGGTCTTGAACTCCTGACCTCAGGTGATCTACCCACCTCAGCCTCCCAAAGTGCTAGGATTACAGGTGTGAGCCACCACACCCAGACTATCCAGGTATTTCTTTATAGCAATGTGAGAACAGCCCAATACATAGCCTAATACCACTTCTGCCATATTCAATTGGTCACACAAACCAGCCCTGGTACAACATCAGGGAGGACAGATGACCACAAATGAGTACCAATATCTGGAGACAGGGATCACTGGGAGCCACCACAGTCACCAAGGAAGGCCTCATTCAGAAAATGACCTTCGGATTAACCCTAGAGAGCTGTGAGGGAGCTAGCCATGAGGATATCTGGGGAAATATCATTCTATGCAGATGAAACATCATGAGAAAATATATATGCCTGGCGTATTTGAAAGACAGCCGACTACAATGTGGCTGAGGCAGAGGGAGCAAGAGGGAGAGGAACACAGGATGCCAAAGAGGTGACAGGGGTGGGGATGCTTTCATCTCTGTGTTTCAGAAAGATGAGTTATGAGCAGAGAAGTGACATGATCCGAGTTAGGATTTAACAGAATGCATCTAGTTTACTGTGTCGAGACGAGATCAAAGGGGAGTAAGTGCAGAGAGAGGAAGACAAATTAGGAGGTGAGAGATGATGATGGTAGGAAGTAGTTTCCCAGCCTGGTCAACATGGTGAAACCGTGTCTGTACAAAAAAATGCAAAAATTAGCTGGGCATGGTGGCCGGTGCCTGTAGTCCCAGCCATTTGGGAGGCTGAGAGGGGAGGATCGCTTAAGCCTGGGTGGTGGAGGTTGCAGTGAGTGGAGATCATACCACTGCATCCCAGCCTGGGTGACAGACCCTGTCTCAAAAATAAAATAAAATAAAAGATAAAAAGAAGTGGCCTACTTCCAGAAACATTTTGAAGACAGAACAGAGAATTTGCTGATGGGTTGAATGTAGGATGAAAGACAAAGAGGAGTCAAAGATAACAGCAAGGTTTTTTACCCATGTAACTGGAAGAATGTAGTTGCCATCATCCACATTTGGTAAGAATGAAGCCAGAAGAATGTTAGGGTAAATAGCAGGTGCTCAACTTTGAATATGCTAAGTGTGAAATGCCTATTAGATATCCAAATAAAAATGCTGAGTAAACAATCAAGGCTGGAGTTCTGAAAAGGGGTTCAGGTTAGAAATACGAATTTGGGAATCATCAGATATAAATGCTATTTAAAACTTTGAGATTGGATAAAATTACCCAAAAAAATAAGTGCAGATTAAAAAAGAGGTGAGATGTAAGGATTAAGCCCTGGGACACTCCAACAAAAAAAAAAAAAAGAAGGAAGGAAGGAAAGAAAGAAAGAGAGAGAGAAAGAAAGAAAAGAAAGAAAGAAAGAAAGAAAGAAAGAAAGAAAGAAAGAAAGAAAGAAAGAAAGAAAGGAAAGAAAGAAAGGAAAGAAAGAAAGAAAGAAAGAAAGAAAGAAAGAAAGAAAGAAAGAAAGAAAAAGAAAGAAAGAAAGAAAAGAAGGAAGGCAAGGAAGGAAGGAAGGAAGGCAGGGAGGGAAGAAAGGAAGGGTGGCCAGAAGTAGGAGTCAAACCACGTGAGGATGATGTCTTTTTAAGTCAAGTGAAAATGCTTTTCAAGGAAGACTTGGAAAGACAGCCTATGTGAAATGCTGCTGGGAGGATGAGAACTGCCCATCGGACGCAGGATGTGGAGTTCATTAGCTACCATGACCTGAGCAGTTCTGATGGAATTGTAGAGACAAAAACCTCACTGGAATGGGTTGAAGATAGAATGGAAGGTGAGAAATTGGAGACTGAATATTCCTTTAAATAATTTTGTATCAAGGGAGGAAGGCAACTGGGTGATAACTGAAGGGAAAACAAAGCCAAGCGAGGGTTTTTTAAAGATGGGAGATGAGGCTAGGTGCGGTGGCTCACGCCTGTAATCCCAGCACTTTGGGAGGCGGAGGTAGGAAGATCACCTGAGGTCTGGAGTTCGAGACCAGCCTGACCAACACGGAGAAATCCTGTCTCTACTAAAAACACAAAATTAGCTGGGTGTGGTGGTGCATGCCTGCAATCCTAGCTACTCGGGAGGCTGAAGCAGAAGAATTGCCTGAACCCAGGAGGCAACGGTCACAGTGAGCCGAGACTACACCATTGCACTCCAGCCTGGGCAACAAGAGCGAAACTCTGTCTCAAAAAAAAAAAAAAAAAAAAATGGGAAATGAGATATAATAGCACGTTTATGTGCTGAGGAAATGATGAGAGGGGAAAATTAATGACACATGAGATAGAGGAAAGACTTGCTGGGGCGAAGTCCTGAGTGGCTTAGAGGACACAGGGTCTAGGACAAAGTGGAGTGAGGGCTCCCATCAGGGAGCACAGATAATAGCAGGAGAGCAGGCAGAGGGCAGGAGTGCAGGGGCAGCCAGATGGGTGGAAGTGGTAAGGTCTTCAGCTCAGAGTGAGGAGGAGGGAAGAGGTGTTGGAGTTTTGAGGAGAGAGGAGGAGATGCGAAAGTGTTGTCCAGGAGCGTGGGAGAATGGATGAATCAGAGAAATGTGGCATGCTTGCTATGCAGCATTCAGGGTTCACATGAGATAAATGGTCACGAATTTAAAGCAGACCAGTCAGCATGCTGTCTATTTCCCAGTCACGTTCAGCTGCATGGGAATAGGTGCAAAGTAGTAGGAGAGTTGGAGGCAAAAACATTGTGGTTTGGCCAAGTGAGTTTAACAATGAATAAGAAGTGTTAGGAGCTGAGAGCAGTGGCTCACGCCTGTAATCCTATCACTTTGGGAGGCTGAGGGGGGAGGATTATTTGAGCCCAGGAGTTCAAGACCAGCCTGGGCAACATGGCAAGACCCCATCTCTCCTACAAATACAAAAATTAGCTAGGTATGGTGGTGCATACCTGTAGTCCTAACTACTTGGAAGGTTGAAGTAGGAGGATCACCTGAGCCCAGGAAGTTGAGACTGCAGTGAATTCTGATCATACTGCTTCACTCCAGCCTGGGTAAGAAGAATGAGTCCCTGTCTCAAAAAAAAAAAAAAAAAAAAAAAAGATGTAAAAGGTGTTAGGGCTCTTCTTAGATATGTTCTTATAGCTACGAGGACCACTTGTGCTGGTTTTATCCAGAATAGGCATAGTTTATGTCTGTTTTCTCTAAGTAATTTTATTATTGTAATTATTTTAGAGACAGAGTCTCAATCTGTTGTGCAGCCTGGAGTGCAGTGGCTAGATCACAGCTCACTACAATCTCAAACTCCTGGCCTCAAGTGATTCTATTGCCTCAGCCTCCTGAGTAGCTAGGACTGCAGACATGCGCCACCATGACCAGCTAATTTTTAAAATTTTTGTAGGGTCTTTCTATGTTGCTCAGACTGGTCTCAAACTCCTAGCCTCAAGCAATTCTCCTGCCTCAGCCTCCCAAAGTGCTGGGATGACAGGCATGGACCACTGGGGTCTGGCCTACAGTAATTATAGAGTCTCTTTTTACTATCAAAATGTTTGGAATTAGATAATAAGTGAAATAATCCTTCATTCTACCTACAGCCAACATGGAGTCACTGAAATTCTCTAGACAGAGAATTCCTCAGTGTTTGAGTTTAAAAAATTTTAAATGGCTTGTAAGTTCCTTGAGATCACTGGTCATACTTCATACCTCTTTCTCCCCAGTATCTAGCATAGTTTTACTTGTGGTCTTCTTCCTCTTCTCTTTTTTTTGAGATGGAGTCTCGCTCTGTCGCCAGGCTGGAGTGCTGTGGTGCAATCTCAGCTCACTGCAACCTCTGCCTCCCGGTTTCGCGCGATTCTCCTGCCTCAGGCACTTGAGTAGCTGGAACTACAGGCACCTGCCACCACTCCCAGCCAATTTTTTTTGTATTTTTAGTAGAGACGTGGTTTCACCATGTTGGCCAGGGTGGTCTCGATCTCCTGACCTTGTGATCCACCTGCCTCGGCCTCCCAAAGTGCTGGGATTACCGGTGTGAGCCACTGCACCCAGCTACTTGTGGTCTTCTTGACTATCAGTTAGCCCTGAAAAAGCACAGGTGACTCAGTACCAGAAGAGTCACTGAAGATTATCCCACCTTTAGTCAAACTCTCCTGTCTCTCAAGACAAAGGAAGGTGATTGAGGCAATTTACACACTAAGAGGATCTTTTATAAGCCTGCTCAGAAACATGATGGGGTCAAGTCTTGAGTCGGTAGGAGTAGAAGGGAGGCCAATCAAGAGTCAGGCCATGGCAGGTTGCAGTGGCTCATGCTTATAATTCCAGCACTTTGGGAAGCCAAGGCGGGTGGATCACTTGAAGTCAAGAGTTCAAGACCAGCCTGTTCAACATGGTGAAACTCCATCTCCACTCCACTAAAAATACAAAAATTAACCAAGCAAATATTATGGCAGTGCATGCCTGTAATCCCAGCTATTCAGGAGGCTGAGGCAGGAAAATCGCTTCAATCCAGGAGGCAGAGGTTGCAGTGAGCTGAGAGCATGCCACCGTACTCCAGCCTGGGCAACAGAGTGTGACTCGGTCTAAAAAAAAAAAAAAAGAAGTCAAGCCCTACAGCTGGCCCAAAGTTTTAAATTTTATTTATTATTTTATTATTATTATTATTTTTGAGAGAGGCTCCAGCCAGGCTGGAGTGCAGTGGTGCCATCCTGGCTCACTGCAGCCTCGACAGCCGGGGCTCAAGGAATCCTCCCATCTCAACCTTCCGAGTAACTAGGACTACACGCACACGCCATTATGCCTGGCTAATTTTGTTATTTGTTCGTGTAGAGACAAGATTTCGCCAGGCTGCCCAGGCTGGTCTTGAACTCCTGGGCTCAAGCAATCCTCCACCTCAGCCTTCCAAAGGTGTGGGATTGTAGACACTGTGGGATTGTAGAGCCACCGCACCAGGCCTTTACTGTTTAAATTGACAAATAATGTTTATACATATTCATGGAGTACATGTGTTATAGTAGGTATCCAGCCAGGCATAAGCAGGGCAAGCGAGGGCTCCCCCCACCCACCGGGAATGTCAGAAAACCATGTGGTGATGGTCAGGCAGTTGTCACACTGCCTTTCTAGGTTGCAACCAGCTCCAGGGAAAGGCAATTTCACAATAGGTAAGCTTCCTAAGAAGATCTCAGGTGCTGGGCCAGTGAGCTCCAGCATGTGCATTAAGAGGCAACATGGTTCTGGCAGAAGACGTTCCTGTAAAAAAAAAAAAAAAAAAAAAAAAGCAACATGGTGGCCGGGCCCAGTGGCTCATGCCTGCAATCCCAGCACTTTGGGAGGCCAAGGAGGGTGGATCACTTGAGGTCAGGAGTCCAAGACCAGCCTGGCCAACATGGCAAAAACCTTCTCTCTACTAAAAATGCAAAAATTAGCCAGGCATGGTGGCAAGCACCTGCAATCCCAACTACTCAGGAGGCTGAAGATGAGAATCCCTTGAACCTAAGAGATGGAGGTTACATTGAGCCGAGATCATGACACCGCACTCCAGCCTGAGGGATAGAGTGAGACTCTGTCTCCAAAAAAAAAAAAAGTAAAAGTAAAAGTAAGCATTTCCCTGAGTTCTATGAGCTGCTCTAGCAAATTAATCAAACCCAAGGAAGGGGTCATGGAAACCCCAGTTTACAGCTGATCAGTCAGAAGCACAGGCGAAGCAAACCTGGAGCTTGTGATTGGCATCTGAAGTCGGGGGCAGTCTTCTAGAACTGAACCCTCAACCTCTGGAATCTGACAGCATCTCCAGGTAGACCGAGAGTACACCCGCTGGTGTCTGCTGTGGAATTGATGGCTTGCTTATTGGTGTGTGGGGTAAAACCCACACACATTTGATCACAGTTTTGTGTGTTGATTGATTGTGGTGTGAGAGCAGGGGAAAAACAGTTTATTTTTTCCACACTGGCAGCAACCTATCTCCTTGGAAGTCACATCATGTTACTTGTCACAAGTCTACCGAGTTTCAAGGGAAGAGACTTGCCTCTCAATGGTGGGGGAGGCTTCAAGTCACTTCATTAAAAGATCGTGTAGGGGCCAAGGGATACTTCTCCCCTTTGCCCTCTGAAGTTTCGCTGAAAAATCAATTTAGAAAAGGCAGATTAAGGCTGGGCGTGGTGGCTCACGCCTGTAATCTCAGCACTTTGGGAGGCTGAGATGGGTGGATCACGAGGTCAGGAGTTCAAGACCAGCCTGGCCAACATGGTGAAACCCCATCTCTATTTAAAAAAAAAAAAGAAAAGGCAGATTAATTGGAGAAAAGGCATACAAATGTATTATTAATGTGTACGTGGGGAGAACCACAGGGTGATTGCTCACCTCCCAGTGGAGTTCATAAGCTTATCTATCATCCTGGCAAAACAGGCTATGGGAAGGGGAGAAGAGGAATTCTGCTGAGGGGCAATAAAGGATTACTAGGGAGAATGGATGGATGCCAGAACAGAGATTAACTTGTCTCAGTCTTACAGGGAGGGAAAGAAAAAACAATTGTTCTCCTTGGTGGGTCTGGATTTTGGACAGATAAAGGAACTTCAGAGAACAACTTCATCCTGGCTTTGGGAGAGTCAGTGAGGGGGGAGGTCAGAGAGACCTTGAGGTTTCTTCTTCCTTCATGATATGATTTGGCTGTGTCCCCACCCAAATCTCCTCTTGAATTGTAGTTCCCATAATCCCCACATGTTATGGGAAGAACCCAGTGGGAGGTAATTGAATCATGGGGCGGTTACCTCCATGTTGTTCTCCTAATAGTGAGTGAGCTCTCACAAGATCTGATGGTTTTATCAGGGGCTTTTCCTCACCTTCGCTCTGCACTTCTCCTTGCTGCTGCCAAGTGAAGAAGAACTTGTTTGCTTCCCCTTCCACCATGATTGTGAGTTTCCTGAGGCCTCCCCAGCTCTGCAGAACTGTGCGTCAATTAAACCTCTTTCCCTTATAAATTACCTGGTCCCAGGTATGTCTTTATTAGCAGCATGAGAAGGGGCTAATACAGCTCAGCATGCCGAAAAGACATATTTTGGAATCTCAGTTTCTGAACCCCAACAATCACATGGAACGGGTAACATTGTTTTGTCCATTTTGGGAAAATGTAATCGTGACACCAAGTTTTGGTTTTTCAACCTTACTTCCTTCCAAGGAGTCTCATTGGAAGAACTCAAGACCACATGTTTTTGTATATTTGTTAATTTTAACCATTTTTCTGTTGACAATCCTTCCTCAAAGAGAACTTCTTACCCAGCTCCCCTTCCTGATACATGGTGATGTGAATAAGGGTTTGCCAATGTCCAGTGGGTTTAGTGAATGGAGATTATAGGCTGTACCTCCTCAGAGAGAAACTCAACAGAATGAGAGAAACAATCACATCTATTTCAGCAGTTCATCAAGGTTATTAGTATGCTATTATATGATATATTAGTTTTTAATTGTTGTGTAATAAAATACCACAAGTTTAGTGCCTTAAAACAATATCGATTTGTGATCTCACAGTTTCTGTGGGTCAGGAGTCTGGCATGTTTTAGCTGGTCCTCAGCTGATGGTCCCACCAGGCTGAAATCAAGGTGGCGGCTGGGTTTGTCTTCATCTGGAGGCTTAGCTGTGGAAAGGTTTATTTCCAAGCTCCCTCAGGTTGTTGAGAGAGTTCATTTTCTCGCAGTTGCATAACCAAGGTTCCCATTTCCTTGCTAACTGTTAGCGGAGAACTGCTTTCAACAACTAGATGTTACTCTCTGGTCTTTGCCATGCAGCCCTCTCCAAAGGCCCTTTGAACATGGCAACCTACTTCTTCAAGGCCAGAAGCAGAATCTCTTTTATTTCAGAATCTTTCTCTTCAAATCTCTGACTTTAAGATAGGCCTTGATAGGGTTTGAATGTGTGTCCTCTCCAAATCTCATGCTGAAATATGGTCCCCAGTGTTGGAGGTGGGGCCTGGTGGGAGGTGATTGGTCATGGGAACAGATCCCTCATGAATGTATTGCTTTTCCTTTCCCCACCCCCTCGCCCTGTGGTAAAGTGTTCACATGAGATCTAGTTAAAAAGAGTCTGGGGGTGGCTCATGCCTGTAATTCCAGCACTTTGAGATGCCAAGATGAGGGGATTGCTTGAGCTCAGGAGTTTGAGAGCAGCCTGGGAAACAATGAAATCTCATCTCTACTCAAAGTGTAAAAAATTAGTCAGGGATGTTGGCACATGAGGTTGAGAGGATCACTTGAGCTCACAAGGATTACTTGAGCTCGGGAGGTTGCAATGATCTATGATTGTGCCACTGCATTCCAGCCTGGGGGACAGAGCAAGACCCTGTCTCTTTAAAAAAAAAAAAAAAAAAAAAGGAGGAAAAGGTGTTGTCAATCTTCCTCATCTCTCTCTCAAATCTCTCTTTCTACCATGAGTAAAACCTTCTTGAGGCCTCACCAGAAGTTTAGCATTTGCTGGTGCCGTTCTCGTACAGCCTGCAGAACTGTGAGCTGAATAAACCCCTTTTCTTTATAAACTACCCAGTCTCAGGTACTCCTTTATAGGACAGCAAAATGGACTAATAACAGGCCCTGTCCCTTTTAAGGACTCACCCAGTTAGGTCACGCCCATCCAGGATAATCTTCCTTTGATTAGCTTAAAGTCAACTAATTTGAGACCTTCAATAGATCTGCAGAATCCCTTCGCCTTTGTCAAGTAAAATAACATAATCATGAGAAACATCCGCCAAAAGGTGGTACACAGGAGTAGAGGGTAGCCCAGAGCAAACATGTGGAGTGAGAACAGAAGAAGCCCCAGAAACCCAACATTCAGGAAGCAGAAAGAATACAAGGAACTACTGATGGACCCTGAGAAAGAGTAGCCAGAGACACAGGAAGACAACCAGGGGAGCTGTCTTGCTGCCAAAGACAGGCATGGCAGTTTTAAAATATGTGCTAATTCTTTGATATCCCTCCCTTTAAAAGGTGGTATCTAAATCTCTTCCTCTTCAATGTGGGTTAGACTTAGTGACTCACTTCTAATGAATAGAATAAAGTGGGCTGGGTGCGGTGCCTCACACCTGTAATCCCAGCACTTTGGGAGGCCGAGGCAAGCAGATTGCTTGAGGCCAGGAATTTGAGACCAACCTGGGCAACATGATGAAACCCCGTCTTTACTAAAAATACAAAAATTAGCTGGGTGTGGTGGCACATGCCTGTAATTCCAGCTGCTTGAGAGGCTGAGGCACAAGCATTGCTTGAACCTGGGAGGTGGAGGTTGCAGTAAGCTGAGATCAAGCCACTGCACTCCAGCCTGGGCAACAGAGCAAGACTCTATCTAAAAAAAAAAATGATATAGAGTAGAAGTGACGATGTGTGAATTTGGAGACCAGGTCATTAAAGGCACTTCAAATTCTGCCTCTTTCTTGGTGGGGGAATTTGCTGCAGTGTCATGGCACAAATAGCCTTTGGAGACATCCAGGTGATAAGGAACTGAGGCCTCCAGCCAAAAGCCATGTGAATGCTCCATGTAGTCCTCAGTCCCAGTCAAGCCTTCAGGTGACTGTAACTACATGACAGACTTTGAACCAGAATCACCCTGCTAAGTCACTGTGGCATTCTTGACCCACAGAAACTATGAGATAATAACTCTTTGCTGTCTTAAGGCTCCAAAGTTTTGGATTAATTGGCTACACAGCAATAGACAACGAATACAATAAGGGAGTAGGAATTTTTTCAAGGGAAGAGTGATCAACCATATCCACGCAGAATTTAGCTTGATTTTTTTAACAGTTACCTTCTGGTGGGTACTGAGTCTTATTGTACGATTCCAGAATTGAGGAAGTTTAACTCAGCTTTTGTAGGAGTCCCTTGGCTGGGATGAGTACAATTATGTGAAACTAGCAATCATTTGCTTTTTCACTTACATAATGCTGGAGGGGAAGGAAAAAAAGAAGCATCTGGAGACTGCAATAGCATCAATCAGTCCTCACTCACAAGATAGCTTTGGCTCATTACAGTGTGAATTTGGAAGAGCTTTATTTATTTTTTTTTTGAAAAAAGGCACCAACCTTCAAGTCCTTCCTGTGCCTTTGGCCAGCAGGCTTATAGGGAGTAAAATCAAATAACTGAATGTTCTCTGCTACCTCTCTGAATTCTTCTGGGGGAAATTAAGACATCTGTAGATGGCTTTATTATTTCCAGTAAATGATCCAAAGTGACTTGTTTGAGTCAGTCATCACTTGACTGAGCAGCTCCTGAAGGGGGAGAATGTTCCAGGAATCTTACTTCCGTTTCCACCTCTTGTCCAAAACCTGTCTCTCTCTTTTTTTTTTTTTTTTTTTTTTTTTGAGACAGAGTCTTGCTCTGTTGCCAGACTGGAGTGCAGTGGCTCAATCTTGGCTCACTGCAACCTCCGCCTCCTGGGTTCAAGCTATTCTTCTGCCTCAGCCTCCCAAGTAGCTGGGACCAGAGGCGAGTGCCACCACGCCGGGGTTTCATCACGTTGGCCAGGATGGTCTCGATCTCTTGACCTCGTGATCTGCCCGCCTCGGTCTCCCAAAGTGCTGGGATTACAGGCGTGAATCACTGCGCCCAGCCCAAAACTTGTCTCTCAAAGGCATGACAGAACTCGATACCATTTCAGATAGACAGATCCTTTCTTAGTTGCACAGTTTCTGACATAGATCAGCCAGTTTGGTGAGAAGGAAGCTATAATGCTCTCAGCATCCACTGCACTGTGTGCAACAAATTAACTTCTCTCCTTTACATTTAAATGGAAATGGCTATGTACCTTTGGGGAATTAAGAAAACAGTCACCCAAATAATATTCTGTATTTCATGATTCAGATGAGGAACACTGGTTGAGAAAGATACTCAGGCAGGTATGTTGGATTTTACAGTTGCTTCCGTTTGAATAACTGGCTGACTTGCCATGACATTGCTGAGCTTTTCAATTTGTTCTTCCTCCAGATTTAAGCACATTTACTACAATTCCTTACTTCTTCCTTTTTTTACATTTTATTTTAGCTTTTGAAAGTTACTTGATCTGTTCATCATTCAAGTCTTTTAAGTTGTACTGATCTGGCAGTTTAATTGTTCTTAGCATGCTTTGTTTTTACTTCCCATTTTATGTCTCTTTATTTTATTTCGCTTAAACTGCTTGTCCTCAATCATATATATATATATATAGGATATATATTTATCTTTTTTGTTTTTATTATTTTCTATTATTATTTTTTGAGAAGGGGTTTCACCATATTAGTCAGGATGGTCTTGATCTCCTGACCTCGTGATCAGCCCACTTCATCCTCTGAAAATGCTGGGATTACAGGCATGAACCACCGCGCCTGGCTATTTTTATTTTTTCGAAACGGAGTCTCGCTCTGTCACCCAGGCTGGAGTGCAGTGGTACGATCTAAACTCTCTGCAACCTCTGCCTCTTGGGCTCAAGCCATTCTTCTGCCTCAGCCTCTTGAGTAGCTGAAATTACAAGCATGCACCATCACACTTAGCTAATTTTTGTATTTTAGTAGAGATGGGGTTTCACTATGTTGGCCAGGCTGGTCCTGAACTCCTGACCTCAGGTGATCTGCCTGCCTTGCCTCTGAAAGTGTTGGGATTACAGGCATGAGGCACCACACTCGGCCCTCAACCTCAATCATATTTTTTGTTTCTTCTTATCACTTTAAACTTTATAGTTGCTGCTTTTTTTCTTTTTTTTTCTTTTTGAGACAGGGTCTCACTTTGTCACCCAGGCTGGAATGCAGTGGCAAAATCATGGCTTACTGTAGCCTCAGACTCCTGGGCCAACTGATTTTCCCACCTCAGCCTCCCAAGTAGCTGAGACTACAGGCACGTGCCACCACACCTGGCTCATTTTTAAATTTTTTGTAAAGATGAGGTCTCACTATGTTGTCCAGGCTGGTCTTGAATTCCTGTGGCCTCCAGTGATCCTCTTTCTCGGCCTCCCAAAGTGCTGTGATGACCGGCGTGCCCACTGTTGCCCTCTTTTTATCTTGTCTTTTATTCGTTTTAATTTTCCATTAATTTAATATTTTTTCTTTATTAAATGCTTTTCTGCCCGGATGCAGTGTCTCATGCCTGTAATCCTAGCACTTTGGGAGACCAAGGTGGGCAGATCACCTAAGGTCAGGAGTTCAAGACCAGCCTGGCCAATATGGTGGAACCCCGTCTCTACTAAAATACAAAAATTAGCTGAGCATGATGGCGGGTGCCTGTAATCCCAGTTGCTTGGGAGGCTGAGACAGGAGAATCGCTTGAACCTGAAAGATGGTGGTTGCAGTGAGCCGAGATCACCCACTGCACTCCAGCCTGGGCAGCTGGGCAAGACTCTGTCTCAAAAAATATAAATAAATAAATAAATACTTTTTAAAAAATAACTTATTTTCTCTTGCTTTGTTAAATGGGAGGCATAAGCCCAGGTGTAATACGTGGCTGTGCTGTGCAGATGACCCACAGCTTAAGCAAAGGGGACCAGAAGTTTTCCCCTCTGTTTTACAGCACCAGTTTCCTTTAATAGGCACCATATTCTCTTCCTAATTAAAAAAATTTTAACCGATTGATATAGGAGACCTGCTGGCCAGATGTCCCCCCAAGATTAAGATTCCCACTTCCTGGAGTACAAACCCTGAATAATCCGCTCCCCTTGAGTGTGGGTGGAACATGTAAATATCCCACTCCTGTGTACCACCTTTGGCCTCATGATTCTCTAATTCATGGGTTGGCAGACTTTTTCTGAAAGGGCCACATGGCTTTGTGGGCCATGCAGTCTCTGTGCAGATACTCAATTCTGCTGCTGTATTGTGAAAGCAGCCATAAAGAATACAGAAATGGAGCTTGGCACTGTGGCTTATGCCTATAATCCCAGCAATTTAGGAGGCCAAGGTTGGAGGATTGCTTGAGGCTAGGAGTTGAGGACCAGCCCGGACAACATAGGGAGATCCCATCACTATAAAAAAATTTTTTAAAGGCCGGGCGCGGTGGCTCACGCCTGTAATCCCAGCACTTTGGGAGGCTGAGGTGGGCAGATCACCTGAGGTCAGGAGTTTTAGACCAGCCTGGCTAACACGGTGAAACCCCATTTCAACTAAGAATACAACAAATTAGCTGGGTATGCTGGCGCGCACCTATAATCCCAGCTACTCAGGAGGCTGAGGCAGGAGACTAGCTTGATCCCAGAGGGTGGAGGTTGCAGTGAGCCAAGATTGCGCCATTGCACTCCAGCTTGAGCAATTAGTGGAAGACTCCATCTCAAAAAATAATAATAATAATTTTTGTTAAAATTAGCTGAGTATGGTGGTATACATCTGTAGTCCTAGCTACTTGAGAGGTTGAGGCAAAAGAATCTCTTGAGCCCAAGAGTGAGCCATGATCATACCACTGCACTCCAGCCTAAGTGATAGAGCAAGACCCTATCTCTAAAATAGATAAATAAATAAACAAATAAATAAAACAGAATGAATGGGCTCGACTATGTTTCAATAATGCTTTATTGGCAAAACAGGCTGCCAGCCCCTAGCCATAGTTTACTGGCTCTAAACCATATCACTCTTCCCAGACCCTCCTTCTCTTGGACTCCAGATACACAGCCACCTGCCCTCTGAGCATCTCATCTTAGCTGTCTCAGAGGCGGGTCAGACTCATCTCCCCCTGTAGTCCATTCCTGACACCTGGTTTTTCTCCTGTGTATTCTGTCTTATAAACCATATCCCCATCCTGTCAAGTGCCGGAGTCAGAAAGCCAGACGTGATCCCCCTCCGTCTCTCTCCCCAACGTCCCACATCTAATCAGTCGCCAATTAGTCTGATTTCTGAAGTTATTTCTAATCTATGGCTTGATTCCCTCTGTAGTGCTACCAATCACTATTTTCTGCCTCAAATACCATGACAGTCCCATGTAGTAAGCAGACCAATGGCCTGGCAAAGATGTCCACATCCTAAACCCCAGAACCTATGAATATTTTACCTTGCATGAGAAAAGGGACTTTGCAGATGCAGCTAAAATAAGGATCTTGAGCTAGGGAAATTATCCTGGTTTACCCAGAGGGGCTCAGTGTAATGGCAAAGATCCTTATAAAAGAGAGGCTGACCTGGTGCGGTGGCTCACAATTGTAATCCCAGCACTTTGGGAGGCCGAGGCAGGTGGATCATATGAGGTCAGGAGTTCGAGACCAGCCTGGCCAACATGAGGAAACCCCCATCTCTACTAAAAATACAAAAAAACAAAACAAAACAAAACAACTAGCCAAGCATGGTGGCAGACCGCTATAATCCCAGATACTCGGGAGCCTGAGGCAGGAGAATCACTTGAACCCGGGAGGTGGAGGTTGCAGTGAGCTGAGATGGTGCCATTGCCCTCCAGCCTGGGCAACAAGAGAGAAACTCCGATTCAAAAACGTAAATAAATGAATAAATAAATAAATAAAAAGAAAGAAAGAAAGGCTGGAGTCAGACACAAAGAAGAGATGTGACCACAGAAGCAGAGGCTGGAGTCATGCACTTTGAAGACGGAGGAAAGGGTCATGACTCCGGGAATGCAGATGACCCTGGAAGCTGGAAAAGACGTGGACACGAATTTTCCACTTCAACCTCCAGAAGGAACCAGCCCCACCAACTCCTTAACTTTAGCACAGTGAGTCTGACTTCGAACTTGTGACTTCCAGACCTGTAAGATCATTCATCTGTGTGTTGTGTAGCCATTCAATCTGTGGTCATTTGTTACAGCAGCCGCAGGAAAGCCCTCCACGTCCTCATCCTCCCTCCAGTCTTGCTACCGTCAGTCTATTCCCCACATCACCCCAAATGCAAATATGATCTGTCCCATCCCCACTGAAAACACTTCAGTGACTTCCTGCATCCTTAGGATAAATTCCAGGCCCCTTACAAGACCCCATCATCCAACCCCCACCAGTGCATGTTCTGATCATAATGAATTTTATGTCATGCTCTCTCCTGTTAAACTGGATACTCTGTTTAGGACACATTTTCCTCCTCTCTGTCCTGACTCCTCTAAGTCCCCTTCAGTTCTCAGCTTAGACATCACTTCCTCAGGGAGCTGGTCCCTGGCCCCATTCTGAGTTCAGTCCCTCTGTTGAATATGCCACTGTAATTCGACTATCACAGCCCCGACCCACTTCATGTTAGGACATGTAGTCAGAGACTGCACGTCTGTCTGGTTGGCCACTCTGCACCCAGCACCTTGCATGCTGCCTGGCACACACCAGGGCACAATGAATATAAAAGTGAACAAGGTTGGGTCCAGGGAGACTGAGTGGAGGTGGGGTTGAGGGGCTCCAGTACTATGTAATCTCCCCTTGCAAAAACTAGGGGAGAAAAGCCCACGGAGAGAGATCTGGAGCAGGCTCAGGGCGGTGGGAGTCTGAATTGCCCTCATTTCCCTTTTCTGCTCAGCCCTGGTGGGGAAGGTGCTGGGAAGGGGAGCCAGGCGTCACTGCCCTACTGCTACAATTAGCTGAGCCTTTCATTCTCCCTCTACAAAGAGGAGAGAGCAAATCAAAGGGAGATAAAAGTGAATGTCCCACAAAGGACATCGAGATGAGGGGGAAGGAAGGGAGGGTGGTGGGAGTGAGAGGCAGAGGCAGAGAGAACGCCCTGCGGCCCAAACAAAAGCCGAAAACCAGCAGATCCCAAGCATCAGACGGTAGAGACATAAGGACAGGAAGAGACTGGGCCGCGTGGGGATCGGGCAGCCCATCAGCCAAGGAGGAGAGGGTGTGAAGAAAGATAAAACGCCTATGTGAATGGCCAGGGAAGAGGGTGGACAAGGACCCCGGATGGAGTGGGGACAAAAGCATGAAAAGACAAGATTGCCACCATCCCGTGAGCCACTCCACCGGGACAAAACAAAGACGAGCTGGAGACAAAGGCAGAGGGAGGAAGGTGGAGAGGGAACAAGCTGGCCCTGCATTGGCGACAGGGCTGTCAGCGTGGGGCTTAGCAGTACATTCTCCAAAGGGGTCAGCTTAGGCTCTGGTGGGAAGAGGCAATCAGGGTACTGGCCTACATTTACTGAAAGATTAAATGAAAGAAATCCTAACTGATTAGGTTTCTTGTTTTTGAACTTTACAGCAGGAGAATTTAACAAATCAACAAAACAAAAACAAGGTGGTCTTGAGCCTTCCACCATGTGCGATTCTGTGTCTGGCTTCTTCCTCTGGACACTATGTAGCTTGCAGTGTCGCTAAGTCATTGTCATTGCTATATAGTATTCCATTGTATGAATATGCTACCGTTTGTTTTTCTATTCTTTTATCTGGTGGAAGATTTTAATTCAGGTCTGCAATCTCTTATCTGAAACCTTACGGCCAGATGTGTTTCAGAATTTTAGAAACAAAAATGCCCATTCTCTATATTACACAACTCCCAGAGCAAGTTCTGTGACAGTTCCTAAAATCAAGCACATGAATATTTCTGCAAGGAAATGAAGATTCACCCTATAAATAGCTTCACCTCAGTTCAGGTCAGGTTTTGCTGCCAAATAAGTTCAGTCTAGGCCAGGCGTGGTGGCTCACACCTGTAATCCTAGCACTTTGGAAGGCCAAGGCAGGCGGATCACCAGGTCAGGAGTTCAAGGCCAGCCTGGCCAACATGGTGAAACCCTGTCTCTAGTAAAATTACCAAAATAATAATAATAATGGTAATAATAAGTTTAGGCTAGATGAGGTCATGCCATCAAGTAAAAGATGACAGAGTTTTGGGTTTCAGGGCTTTTTGGATTTCTGAATTGAGAATTAGGAATTGTGGACCTATATTTTACTAGCTCCCAATAACATTTGCTTTGGGAAACACAGGCAGAAGATGAATTGGATACTACCTCATGGACATCAGCAAAAATCAGGAGTCAGAACTAAAGGCCCCAGGTGTTTAAGTGGTGAGATGTTGCTTAGAAGGGATCTGGAGTTGGTAAAGGGGGTTTCAAACCCTGCCTCTATGTGGGAGACAAGGAAGACTCCTGCAGGCTGCTGGCCACTCAGGTTCCACTGCCTGGGGCTATTTGAACATTGTAAACCTTTGTTTTTATAACCTCAGCTTCTAATCTCATAAATTGTTGATGATATTTTTCGTATAATTTTAAAAGCTCGTTTATCTCTTTTATCCTTTTCATCTTTGAGTCCTCTAGTTCTGTTTTGCTTATCTTGATCATTCCTTATCTCTATTTTGTTCTTTATGATTTTATATTACATTCTTTCATCTCGTCTTATCTTCACTCTTTTATTGTTACTGTGCTGCATTTTAGTGACTGGAGAAAGACTTCTGGGGTTTGGAGGAGCAGGCAGTGGCAATTTGTCTCCTGACCTCCCTGGGAGCCAGATTGCTGTGTACTTGGGAAAGTTTCCTTCCTTAGGGAGATTTCTGTGTGGTGGGGAGCCCTCAACATTTTATCTCAAGCCTTGACCAAGCATTGCTCCTGGGACTTTTGAAGCCTTGGTCTCAAAGCAGGAAGCTGCTACAAGTGGTGGGGATTTAATTTTAGGCAAATATTTCTTTGTTCTGGGAGACCAGACCCTGGGCCTCAATAACCCGGCATAGATAGCCTTTCCTGGCCCACATACGGGTACTCATCAGCCTCATAAGTGCTCAGGAGTACTGAGCTTGCTGGGGCACAGAGAGGAAGCTGCCAGCAGGATAGCAAGGCATAATATTCTCCTCAGCTTGGCAGAGGTGCCATTTTAAAAAATTATTTTTTTTATTTTTATTTATTTATTTATTTATTTATTTTATTTATTTATTATTTTATTTATTTATTTATTTATTTATTTATTTATTTTTGAAACAGAGTTTTGCTCTTGTTGCCCGGGCTAGAGTGCAGTGGCGCCATCTCTGCTCACCACTTGAACCTCCTGGTTCAAGCGATTCTCCTGCCTCAGCCTCCTGAGTAGCTGGGATCACAGGCATGTGCCTCCATGCCCAGCTAATTTTTGTATTCTTAGTAGAGATGGGGTTTCTCCATGTTGGTCAGGCTGGTTTTGAACTCCCATCCTCAGATGATCCGCCTACCTCAGTCTCCTAAAAGTGCTGGGATTATAGGTGTGAGCCACCACGCCCAGCCTGAGCCACCATGTCCGGCTAGAGGTGCCCTTTAAAGCCAGACTAAGGGAATATTAGACACACCCAGGGGCATACCAAGGTTTCCTTATGAGGCTATGCCAGGTTGAAGAACCCCGACCTTGGGAATGTATTGCTGTGAAGAGAGAGGCTGGTTAAACCCTCTGCTCAGAGCTAAGGCGAAGGACACACACGTCTCCATGTACCAAAGCCCCTCTGAGGGGCCCAAATCTTCACTCAGGTTGTCTGAACAGCCCCACCAGATTCCAGCTTGGTCATGAGGTGCAAAGGAACAGCCCGTGTCCTCACCTAGGACTAAGCAGCAGTGCGAACCCTGCCTTCGTGGCCCTCCTCCTGGGGGGTGCAGTGCAGGCTGCGGGGCTTGGGGGGAACCTGGGGTTGTGTTTGGCAACTTCCAGGGTTGACCGGCCTTAGAGAGCCTCGTGCTGAGTCGGGGGCTATTTTTAGTTCATTTAATCATTTAGTTGCATACTGTCTTTTATCTCGTTGTAATAATCTTTATTTCTTTTAATTCACTTCGTCTTTTTTCATTGTCTGCCATATTATTTTTTCTCTTCCTGTTTTCTATTTTTTCACCTTAATAAACTGGATGCTGAGAGTCTAGGTCTCTGGGGAGAGCATGAGGCAGCCCTTGCCCCCAAGCAAATGAGGCCGGGTGCTCTGTCCTCTCTGATGGCCCCCAAATTCCCTTACCGGGCACCTCATGATCCCATTGACCCTCCTGATTTGTAAAAACCTCTACCAGCAGAATTCAGGAGCCCCTAGGCCAGAGTTTTCCCCAGGGTGATGATAATATGTTTACCTATACTGATACACATTTGAATTATAGGAAAATGTTGGTAACCCTTTTGCTATTTTTATAATTAGAAAGTTAATATATGCTCATCATAAAAAATGTATAAATATAGTTGAGTACGGTGGCTCATGCCTGTAATCCCAGCACTTTGGGAGGCCGAGATGGGCGGATCACCTGAGGTTGGGAATTTGAGACCAGCCCGACCAACATGGAGAAACCCCATCTCTACTAAAAATACAAAAATTGGCTGGGCATGGTGGCACATGCCTGTGATCCCAGCTACTCGGGAGGCTGAGGCAGAAGAATCACTTGAACCCGGGAGGCAGAGGTTATGGTGAGCCAAGATCGCACCATCGCACTCCAGCCTGGGCAACAAGTGCAAGACTCCATCTCAAAATGTGTGTGTGTGTGTGTGTGTGTGAATTAGAAAATGTAAATCCCCTGTTTCCCCCAAATCCTTGGGAGACACCTTGCTAAGATAATACATATGTGGAAATAAATCTGCAGCCTAGATTTGATAGGTGGCTGGGCACAGTGCTTCATGCCTGTAATCCCAGCACTTTGGGAGGCTGAGGCAGGCGGATCACCTGAGGTCAGGAGTTGGAGACTAGCCTTGCCAACATGGTAAAATCCTGTGTCTACTAAAAATACAAAAATTAGCTGGGCGTGGTGTTGCATGCCTGTAGTCCCAGCTACTCGGGAGGCTGAGGCAGGAGAATCACTTGAAGCTGGGAGGCGGAGGTTGTAGTAAGCCATGATTGCACCATTGCACTCCAGCCTGGGCAACAGAGTGAGACTTGGTCTCAAAAAATAAAATAAAATAAAATTTGATAGGTGGCTGGGCACGGTGGTTCACATCTGTAATCTCAGCAGTTTGGGAGGCTAAGGCAGGCGGATTGCTTGAGCTCAGGAGTTTGAGACCAGCCTGGGCAACGTGGTGAGATCCTGTCTCTACAAAAAAAATACCAAAAGTTAGCCAGGCATGGTGATGCGTGCCTGTAGTCCCAACTACTTGGGAGGCTGAGGTGGGAGGATCACTTGAGCCCAGGAGGTGAAGGTCGCAGTGAGCCATGATTGTGCTACTATACAATTTCGCCATTGCACTGCAGCCTGGACCACAGAGTGAGACTCAAAAAAAAAAAAGAAAAAATAGGTAAGGCCAAATTGTCCTTCAAAAACACTAAGCCAGTTTATATTTCTACCAACAGCTTAGGAAAGGGTCCTTTTTCCTTTTGTCCGGACCCTCACCAGCCTTCACCAACACAGCAGAGGGGCTAACCTAGACTTTTGGAAATTATTCCTGTATCCGCCTACCCCTGTTTAGCACCCCACCCCATTTCCAGGCTATTGGGATTCAGGGTCGATGGGAGTGACTCTTGTCTGATAATCACCAGAAGATGTAACATACTTGCTGGGCGAGGCTCCTGCTGTGGACTCCTGCTGTGGACCCCTGTAGGCTGGCTGCTGTCCCCTACAAAGGACATGCCAATGAGCTCCTTGCAACCCAGAAGCAGCAAAAACGTGCGCACTCAAGCAGGAGACCCCAGGCGTGCTTGAAGATGGGCAGGTGCCTGTCTTCGTGTTCGTGTGGGCAGACGCCCACCACATGCCAAGTGTGAGTCACGCCTGCAAGTCCGTCGGGATTTCTCCCAGATCGTGACCCTCCCAACACATCTAACAGCATCGCATTGCTCCGGGGAATCCCGGTACTGCGCCCGGCAGGGCCCTGTGGTTAGGAAGGTGGGTCTTCCTGTCAGCCCACTCCCGCGGGGCGCAGAGTACAACGGTGGGCAGGGAGGGAGGGAGGTGTCAGTTGGTAGTCAGCTTCAGAGATACTCCATCGGCAGGTGGGAGAGGACCAATGAGAGGCAGCCCAAGCTAAGGGTAAACAGATGTGGAGATCAGGTGGGACCAGGTGGAAGAAGCAGCAGAAATGAGGGGAGAGGGAGATGAGGAGAGCTGGCTGGAAGGAGGCTCCCACATACCTAGGGCCTGAGTGCCCTAGGTCTTCAAGTCCAGGCAACTGGTTGAAAGGTGAGAGCTAGTCACTATCCCAGATAACTGGTTTGACATTTCCTCTGGGGGGGGGGGGAGGGGAGAGAGAGAGAAAGAGAGAGAGAGAGAGAGAGAGAGAGAGAGACTGAGCATGGTGGCTCACGCCTGTAATCCTAGCACTTTGGGAGGCCGAGGTGGGCAGGTGGCCTGAGCTCAGGAGTTCGAGACCAGCCTGGGCAAAATGGTAAAACTCTATCTCTACTAAAATACAAAAAAATTAGCCAGGCGTGATGGTGTGCACCTGTAGTCCCAGCTATTTGGGAGGCTGAGGCAGGAGAACTGCTTGAACCTGGGAGGTAGAAGTTGCAGTGAGCCAAGATCATGCTACTGCACTCTAGCCTGGGCAACAGAGTGATACTCTGTCTCAAAACAGAGAGAGAGAGAGAGAGAGAGAGAGATGCTCATGGGCCATAGCCCATGGCAGCAAGTGCCTGGATAGACCACCAGGGGATGCCCAGGTGTGGTGAGTGAGGGGTCTTTGACATGGGTGAGAGATTCTTTATACCAGGGATGCCTTCATATGGAAAAATATGTCTCTTTTAAGGGGAAGCAATTTGGGTCAACAAGCATTTATTTAACTAGAGACTGGCTTACCCCACATCCATTCTGAACCTCCTTTCCCTAACCAGTCTCCATTCTAGAGGCTGGAAAAATGAACATCTTTTTTTTTTTTTTTCATCTTCTGTAGCTTTAGGGAACATTTGACAGTGTCCTGGCAGTGAGAGATAGGCAGAAACCTGCTTGGGTTTTTGAAAAGCTTGCTTTTTAATAAATGAGACAGATGTATCTGGCACCATCCCTTCCTCCTATATCTTGCCTTGAATAGCGCTGTGATACCTGGAGCCATGGCATCCATATTGTGATTCTAAGAAAAAGGCCAAGAAAAATACAGGACGTCATTCTCAGTATTATTGTGTCCTAAACCAATGCCAGCTACTGACAATATCCAGACTTCTTGCTATCAAAAAAAATCTCAATTTATTTCATCTCCTACTAGTTGACTTTTCTGTTTCCCATCATTGAAAAACATTCCTAAGTGACAAACTTACTATGAACGTTTTCATAGGGAAGGAAACTTCAAGGAGCCCCTTAGCCTTTACAGTTGAATTTGGAGATGAGTCACCAAGATCCTCTATCTAGAAAAGAAAATATCTGGAAAGAAGCTTCCTCCCTCCCTGGAACTGGAGGACCTGGACCTCCTAGCTATGCTCGGTGCCCTGGTTGGCCTTTCCCCAGATGAAGGGCCCTGCATTGTTCATTTCCTGTGAAATAAATCCAGGCCCTGGGCTGAGCGCCAAGTAAGTGAAAAAGACGGCTTCATCCTGATAGTCCCTCTGTCTCTTGAGGATCCCAGATTGTGCTCTGGAGGCATGGGTGCCTTGAGCCACAGCTGGGGCTCACTCCCAGGATGATGGCATGGCTGCCGCAGAGGCATGGGTTTGTCTCTTTTGCCCCATCCTTCCTCCTGGGATCCTAGGAGCACATAACCCCATCTCAAGAGGCTTTCTAGACAAACTCTGGGGATCCAGGCAGCCTGGAAAATAAAAGGCAGACCCCAGAGAATCAGCAGAATGAAACTAAAGTCTTCACTCTGCCATCACTTTACTGCCTTTGTTAGGAGATGAAGTAGTTAATCCAGGATAATTGTTCTCTCTCTCCTTCAAGGGCTCCTCTGCCATCCTCCATTTCTGCTCAATCTCATCCTTCATTCATTTTATGGTTTCCATTTCTCCTAAAAACCCTGATATCCCTGAGTAACCTCTGCCAGCCAGACTTTCCTCCTGAGTTCCAGCCTCAGATATTCAGCTATTGCACAGCTGCACCTGGGCTCCATAAACTTATCGTGTCTAAAATGTAAGTGTTTTCTGTCCCCAAATCTGCTTCCACCCCTGCATACCTTAATGGCACCAATTCCCCCATAATAATTTCCTGTGCTGCTATAACAAATTGCCACAAGCCTAGTGGTTTATAAGATCTTAGATTTATCTTACAGTTCTGTAGATCAGAAATCCAAAATGTGTCTCACTGGGTGCAAATCAAGGTAGAGGCAGTGCTATATTCTCCTTGGAGGGTTCAGGGGAAAATCCATTTCCTTGCCTTTCCAGCTTCCAGGCGCTGCCAGCATTTCTTGGCTGGTGGCCTCCTTCCATCTGCCAAGCCAGAAGTCGCATCACTCCAACCTCTGCACGCATCAACACATCTCTTTCTCTGATGCTCTTTCCTCCCTCTTTCACTTATAAGGCTTCTTGTGGCCAGGCGCAGTGGCTCATGCCTGTAATCCCAGCACTTTGGGAGGCTCAGGCAGGCGGATTACCTGAGGTCAGGAGTTCAAGACCAGCCAACATGGCAAAACCTAGTCTCTACTAAAAATAGAAAAATCAGCTGGGAATGGTGGCACGTGCCTGTAATTGCAGCTACTCAGGAGTCTGAGGCAGGAGAAGAGCTTGAACCCAGTAGGCGGAGGTTGAAGTGAGCCAAGATCACACCAGTTTGGGTGACAGAGTGAACCTCTGTCTAAAAAAAAAAAAAAAAAAAAAAAGTCTCTTGTAATGACACTTCGCACACCTGCTAATCTAAGATTTATTAATTTAATCATATCTGCCATGCCCTTTTTTTGTTTTCTTTCATTTTTTTTCTTTCCTTTCTATTTTGTTTGAGACAGGATCTCCCTCTGTCACCCAGGCCACAGTGCAGTGGCACAATCTCAGTTCACCGCAACCTCCACCTTCCATGTTCGAGCGATTCTCGTGCCTCAGCCTCCTCAGTAGCTGGGAACTACAGGTGTGCGCCATGACGCCCAGATAATTTTTGTACTTTTAGTAGAGATGGGGGTCTTGCCATGTTGCCACCATGCCCGTCCTATGTTACTAAGTTTTGGGGTAACTTTTAATGCAGCAATAACTCTTTCAAAGGGCCGGAGAGGTGAAGTTGGAGAGGGGTCTTTTAAAGCAGATCCCCTGTAAAAATGTCCTTAAACAGGACAGGCATGGTGGCTCATGCCTGTAATCTCAGAACTTTGGGAGGCTGAGGCAGGTGGATCACTGAGGTCAGGAGTTCGAGACCAGCCTGGCCAACATGGTGAAACCCCATCTCTACTAAAAATACAAAAATTAGCTGGGCGTGATTGACGGGCACTTGTAGTCCCAGCTACTCAGGAGATTGAGGCAGGAGAGTCGCGTGAATGCAGGAGGCAGAGGTTGCAGTGAGCCCAGATTGCGCCACTGTACTCTAGCCTGGCAACAGAGTGAGACTCCATCTCAAAAAAAAAAAAAAAAAAAAAGCCAGGCACAGTAGCTCACACCTGTAATCCCAGCCCTTTGGGAGGCCGTGGCAGGCGGATCACCTGAGGTCAGGAGTTTGATACCAGCCTAACCAACATGGAGAAACCCTGTCTCCCGTCTCTATTAAAAATACAAAATTAGCTGGGCATGTTGACTATGCCTGTAATCCCAGCTATTCAGGAGGCTGAGGCAGGAGAACTACTTGAACCCGGAAGGTGGAGATTGCAGTGAGCCAAGATTGTGCCATTGCACTCCAGCCTGGGCAACAAGAGCGAAATTCCATCTCAAAAAAAAAAAAAATTCTTAAACAGCCGTGTCACCTGGCACCTTTTGATAGCTGTGTCCTCTGCCTGGGGTGCCTGATTTTTACATGGCTGATTCTTTCTTTGTTTCTTTTTTTTTTTTTTTTGAGATAAAGTTTTGCTCTTGTTGCCCAGGCTGGAGTGCAATGGTGCGATCTCTGCTCACCACAACCTCTGCCTCCTGGGTTCAAGCTGTTCTCACAGAACAGCACTCATACATAGATGAGCCCACCAGCTCTCATTTTCCGCCTTTCCTTCCCTGAGGCCCACGCTTCTTGTCATACTGCAGGACTTGAAGTTACTTTTCAGTCATTCTGTCTCACACATTGTTCCCTCTCCCAGAATGCCTTTCCTTTTTCTCTTCTTCTTCAGTTGTTCAGATGACTGACACCTACACATCTTTTTTTTTTTTAGACGATGGTCTTGCTCTGTCGCCCAGGCTGAAGTGCAGTGGTGTGACCACAGCTTACTACAGCCTTGACCTCCCAGTCTCAAGCAATCCTCCCACATCAGCCTCCCTAGTAGCTGGGATCACATGTTTGCACCACCATACCTGGCTAATTTTTGTATTTTTTGTACATACAGGGTTTCATCATATTGCCCAAGCTGGTCTCAAACTCCTGGGCTCAAGCGATCTGCCCACCTCAGCCTACCAAAAAGTGTTGGGATTACATGTGTGAGCCACTGCACCCAAGACCTACACATCTTTTAAGAAAGGTCAGCTGGCCAGGTGTGGTGGCTCATACCTGTAATGCCAGCACTTTGGGAGGCCAAGGGGGGGGCGGATCATGAGGTCAGGAGTTCGAGACCAGCCTGACCAACATGGTGAAACCCGTCTCTATTAAAAATACAAAAATTAGCCAGGCATAGTTGTGCACGCCTGCAATTTCTGCTACTCAGGAGGTTGAGGCAGGAGAATTGCTGGAACCTGGGTTGGGGGTGGGGCGACGTTGCAGTGAGCTGAGATCGCACCACTACACTCCAGACTGGGCAGCAGAGTGAGACTCTGTCTCAAAAAAAAAGAAAAGATCAGCTGCCTGTCAGGTGTCCCTCCTGAGTGCGGCATTGCATGCTGGCTTCCCTGCCATCACACGTACTGTCCACTGGGGCTGTCGATGACTACTGAAGCGTCTCTGTTTTACCAGGTGTTGAAGAGCTGTGTCTCCTTCACCGTTGCATCCCTAGGGTCCATGGCTGTCTCATTGAGTGTTTGCTGAATAGAGAGGTGAGTGATGATGGGGTTGGCCTGTACCCACACGATGTCCCCCTTCTCAGGGCCTTGCCCCTGCTGGCTGAGGAAGGGATGAGATTTATTCTGCATTACCTATATGTGAGTGTCCCAACCTAAGTAAAACTTACTGAACTTGGGGGCACTGGAAACAGCCTTGGGGTGGTATGGGCAAAGCAGTGACCTCAGCTGCCAATCACTGGAACCCCAGAACAGCTTTCTCTCATCTCAAAGTTGGATGCTGCATTACCTTCCACTCACGCTGCATCAGATGGGTTCCCTGGACTTCTGCTCTCCGTGGACTCACAAACCCAGGACTGCAGTCAGGGGAGGCAACGTTGTCTGCCCTGCTCTCCTCCCACTGCATGGGGGAGACCAGCGGTGGCATTGGTGATGGGAGCATGTGAATTTGGGGCAGAAACCCGGTAAGGAAGAAGAAAGAGAGAAGAAGAGAGAAAGAGGAGAAGACAGTGGCCACTGCTGGCTGGCAGGAGTTGACTCCCACTCCAAAACGCCTAACAGAGCCCCCTGGATGCAGAATGTCTCTCCTCCCCAGTGCAAAAACCCCCTTTCCAGAACAAAAGGCCTGTCACTGAAAGCACTTATTTCACAACAATAACAGCAGAACACACAAGGTACAAAAACATTTTTCTCAAAAATTTTCCCAATTCAATTCAACAAATATTTATTTTCCAGAAAAAGCAGAGCTATATAAAGAAATAGAAATGTGGATTTTTTTTGTTCTTGTTTTTGATTGAAGAGCCTATCGGCACAACCAGGAGAACAGCAGTGCCCCAGTGAGCCAAGCACAATGGGAAAGCATTTTTAAAATAGAAAAGAACGCTAATATATAAATACACCCAGGTAATTTTAAAACATAGTGCAGTCTCAACGCTAGGGTGGGGGATGGGCCTCAGGCTCACCGGCAACTTGTGTTCTGTCTTCCCTGCGGCCTGCCTGGGGATACAGTTTAATCCAGGGTGAGCCTCCATCATGGTCTTAAAAAAAAACTTGTGATATGGGGGAAAATGCAAAACTATCACTGATAAAGATATACCCAGCTAGCAAAAACCAACGTGGAAAATAATTTAGAAAGTAAATGGGAGGCGGGGGTTGGTGGCTCATGCCTGTAATCCCAGTATTTTGGGAAGCCTAGGTGGGTGGATCACCTGAGGTCAGGAGTTCGAGACCAGCCTGACCAACATGGTGAAACTACGCCTCTACTAAAGATACAAAGTTAGCTGGGTGTGGTGGCACATGCCTGTGATCCCAGCTACTTGAGAGGCTGAGGCAGGAGAACTGCTTGAACCTGGGAGGCAGAGGTTGCCGTGAAACGAGATCACACTATTTCACTCTGGCCTTGGCAAAAAAAAAAAAAAAAGAAAGAAAAAAAGAAAGCAAATGAGAGTTAGAAGAGCCAGTTTTGGGTAAGAAAAGAGCACCAAACTAGAAGACAGAAGGCCACTTCCCTGCCCCATGCCTCAGTTTCCTCATCTGTAAAATGGATTCTATCACCTCTACTATTCCTTCAGGCTCTAATAGGCCATGATTCTAAAGGGGTTGCTTAGGAATGTAGGGGAAAACATGGTGAAGGAACTGTGGAGATCCCACTAGGGACCTTCTAGTTACCTCTATCTGAAGACCAAGACCAGGGAAGACCAGATAAAGAATTGCAACCACAAAACTCCTTTAAGGAAAAGTAGTGGACCCAACCCAACCGAGCAGGACTTTTTAACCTGTGTGCCATGAATCCTTTACAGGTTTCGATCGTTGAGTCAAATTGATCTTTGCCACTGCTGTGAATACACATATATTTCAGTGATTTCTTTTGTACAGAATGTGGACATGAGCAAGTTGTGTGAGACGATACACAGTGGGTACCACTTGCTGTCAGGTAGAGGCAAGAGGCATTGCTGAACAGGCTAAACTTTGCCAAGGATCGTGTCTGATATGATTTGGATGTGTGTCCCCGCTCAAATCTCATATTGAAATGTAATCCCCAATGCTGGAGGTGGGGCCTGGTGGGTGGTGACTGCCTCACGGAGCGGTTTCTCATGGTTTGATTCCAGCCCCTCTGGTACTGTCATCACCACAGTAAATTCTCTTGAGATCTGGTTGTTTGAAAGTGTGTAGCACCTCCGAACTGTTTCTTCCTCCTGCTGTGGCCATGTGGAGCTCCTTGCTCCCACTTTACCTTCTTCCATGATTGGAAGCTTCCCCAGAAGCAGAAGCCACAATGCTTCCTGTACAGCCTGCAGAACTGTGAGCCAATTAAACCTCTCTTCTTC
Source organism: Cacajao melanocephalus (assembly GCA_963573385.1). Taxonomy (NCBI): domain Eukaryota; kingdom Metazoa; phylum Chordata; class Mammalia; order Primates; family Pitheciidae; genus Cacajao; species Cacajao melanocephalus. The sequence continues at coordinate 69,348 of CAUYLG010008414.1, read as the reverse complement.
ATAAATTACCCAGTGTCAAGTTTTCTTTTTTTCTTTTTTTTGAGATGGAGTCTTGCTCTGTCACCAGGCTGAAGTGCCATGGTGTGATCTCCGCTCACCACAACGTCTGCCTCCTGGTTCAAGCGATTCTCCTGCCTCAGCCTCCAGAGTAGCTGGGATTATAGGTGCACACCACCATGCCCAGCTAATTCTTTGTATTTTCAGTAGAGACAAGTTTTCACCATATTGGCCAGGCTGGTCTTGAACTCCTGACCTCGTGATCCTCCCGCCTTGGCCTCCCAAAGTGCTGGGATTACAGGTGCGAGCCACCGCACCCGGCCAAGTTTTCTTTTTATAGCAGTGTGAGAATGAACTAATACAGTGTCAGAGAGAGAAAGAACTCTACCATGCTGGTGACCTATCAGCACCAGTGAGAGCTGATGGCCAGTGCTTTCATGGACTGTGTCTATAGAGACGGCAGCGGTGAGTGCAGCAGCTCTGCTGGCTCGTTCAGTGTTGCTCTGAGCTCTTTTAGCCTCTTCAAGGATACTGCCAACACCCGTAATATTTGTAACATTACAAATATTAAATATTTATAAATAAATATTTAGGGCTGGGCAAGATGTCTCACGCCTGTGATCCCAGCACTTTGGGAGGCCAAGGCAGGAGGTCAGGAGTTCAAGACCAGCCTGGCCAATATGGTGAAACCCCGTCTCTACTAAAAGTACAAAATTTAGCCAGGTGTGGTGGCGCTTGCCTGTAATCCGAGCTATTCTGGAGGCTGAGGCAAAAGAATTGCTTTAATCCGGGAGGCAGAGGTTGCAGTGAGCCGAGATCGCGCCACTGCACTCCAGCCTGGCTGACAGAGTGAGACTCCCTCTCAAATAAATAATAAATATTTAAAAATACAACACCTGTAATAAATGTGCCATGAGCACTGTGGAAAACTCCGAGTACAAGGGATCCCCATGTTCCCTGCCTTACCGGTCAGGGAGTTGGGCCTCTTAGGTCTCCCTCCATTTTCTTCTTGTCCCTCAAGCACTTGTCTGTTTCAGCTGCCTCCTCTCCTCTGCTCTGGTTCTCTGTCCTCACCCCAAACCCAACCCACACAGATGTACCAAGGGGGAACCTGCCATATCCTCTCCCCCAACCCCACCCCCACGGACACCTCTGTCCCGAAGGCCACCCCCTGGCATAATTATTTGCAGATCTTCTTTCTCTTTTGGGTCTCCCAAAGTTCAAGACTTGTTCATCAACCAGGTGCAAACAAACAAAAAACACAAAAGTCCATGACTCTTCAGAAAATTCAACCTGGAGGGAGAGGGAGGATGAGACCTTTGGAATTGGGCTGGGTGATTAGGTCATAATGCATCTTTATTGTTGTAGCTGCAGATTATTTATCCCACTCCCAGAGGAGCATGTGTCACCCGCCTGCCCCACCCCCAGCTTTCTGAAGCTAAACTGCCTGCACCCAAGTGGAACAGGGGGACTGGGAATGGCGGCTGGGCTGTTCACTCATTCTCCCTCCTTGGGGGCCTCTGGCAGCTGCCCCTCCCTGACACATCACATGGATTTTTCTCACTCTCCTCTTCACTGCCATGGGGCATCTCAGCTGTCCCGGGGAAGTGGGCCAGGGACCAAAGCCTAGGCCAAAGAGAGCGTCCTTACAGCAGCCTCCGTTCTTGAGCTCCTAAGAACTTTCCCAGGCATGCCCTGGAAAGGAAACAGGGGCGGGAGGAATGAGGTTCCCTAAAAATACATTTAGATTTCCCAGTGGAGGGGTGAGTGGGAGGGTGGAAGACAGGACTGTGAATTACATGGGACATTCAGCTCCACTCTGTCCCCAAGGTGCAAAAGGGCTGCTGGAAAAAACCTCCCTGGAAAAGAATGGGAAAGAGAAGTTCTTCTACCCACAAATAAATCTCCAAGGGTTGCCCTGGGCCGTGGAGATTAATTCTATTATGATTTGTGATAATAATTCGTTTTATTTTTGTAGAGTCCTTTAAAACATTTTCACTTATTTCATTTTGCTTGTCAGCATGACCTCATTTGTCCTGGGCTATGAGGCAGGGCAGAGATGAGCCCAACTTCATAAACAAGAGAACTAGGAAGGAACATAGTTAAGGGACTTGCCAAGTCCGAGTCAGAACCTGCTTTCCCTGGCTCTCCCCCTCAGATCAGTTAGGCAATTTCCCTGTGACAAAATGGGGGTCTCCTCTGGGGGGCTGGGACTTTCACTTGCTGGATTGAAATTCCCTGGTAGGACTGCCTGGAGACACACAGCCTCCCCTGGTGAGGGGATTCCAGGTCTCTCACCTCTCTTAGGCAGCAGGTCCTTCCTGGGACTGCCACGCCACCTTGCTCTAGAAATTAGAGCTGTCCTCAGAATGACCGATTAAACACAGCCAACATGGCTGCACACCTGCTGTGTGCCAGATTTGTGCCAAGGATTTACACCAATTATCTCACTTGGTCCTCCAGGAACCCTGGGTAGTGGGCACTCTGACCACTTTTATTTTTCAGGTAAGGCAGTAGGAGCAGAGAAGTGAATATGCCCTATGTATTAGTCTGTTGTCATGCTAATGCCTGAGACTGGGTAATTTATAAAGAAAAAGAGGTTTAATGGACTCATAGTTCCACACGGCTGGAGAAGCCTTATAATCATGGTGGAAGGTGAAAGAGGAGAAAGGCACATCTTACATGGCGGCAGGCAAGAGAGAGAATAGGTAGGGAAACTCCCATTTAGAAAACCATCAGATCTTGTGAGAGATGTATGCACTATCACAAGAACAGCAGTGGTAAAACCCACCCCCATGATTCAATTACCTCCCACCGGGTTCCCTGCATGACATGTAGGAATCATGGGAGCTACAGTTCGAGGTTTGAGTAGGGACACAGCCAAACCATATCAACCTAGGTTACACAGTTAGCAAGAGGCAAGGGCCAAGATTTGAGACCAGGACTGCCTGAGTGCCGGAGCAAACGCCTAAATGCCTTTAACTGTGAAAGATGGGCTATGTCACATGTAGAAATCTCCTGGGAGGGGAAGCATACCAGTCAAAAATAATACCATAGGCTAGGTGGCTTAAACAGCAGGCATTTATTCCTCACAGCTCTGGAAGGGAAAGTCCGAGATGAAGGAGCCAGTAGATTTGGCTCCTGGTGAGGCCCACTTTCTGGCTTGCAGATGGAAGCTGTGCCTCCTTGCTGCAACCTCATATGATGGAAGACAGAAAGGAAGAAAGGGCTCTGGTCTCTGGTTCTTTTTTTTTTTTTGAGACAGAGTCTCGTTCTGTCACCCAAGCTGGAGTGCAGTGCCTTGATCTCAGCTCACTGCAAACTCCACCTCCCAGGTTCAAGCAATTCTCTTGCCTCAGCCTCCTGAGTAGCTGGGATTAGAGGCACCCATCACCACACCCAGCTAATTTTTTGTATTTTTAGTAGAGACAGGATTTCACCATGTTGGTCAGGCTAGTCTCGAACTCCTGACTTCATGATCCGCCTGCCTCGGCCTCCCAAAGTGCTGGGATTACAGGCGTGAGCCACCGCACCCAGCCTTGGGGGTTTGTTTTTAATCCAAGACATTTCTTCGCAGGCTGAAAACGGGTGACCATCATAGATTCTGATGAAGGTCTCTGGCATGGCAGGTGGGGGGCCAGGGGATGGGGGGCTGACATTGTGGAGCAGGAGGAGGAAGCTGCCAGTGACCTGGGACCAGTCAAGGGGACAGCTGTGGGCCCAGAAGCCAGGATACCTGGGTTCTAGTTCTGGCTGTGCCAGGCGATGCAAGGCAAATGGCTCCCTCTCCCTGGGTCTGCATGCTCTCAGCTGTACTCTGCAGTCATCCAGGGGTGATTTCTAGTGGCCCTGGCAGCACTGATGTTCTTTGACAGTTGATCTTTGCTGCTCTTTGGTTTCTCTCATCAATGTCCCTACACCTATGAGGTGGCACATAAGGGCTTGAGGTGTTGTTATTGACGGAAAGTTTGTGTCTCCACACCCTAAATTCATGTGTTGAAACTCCGATCCCCAGTGTGATGGTATTAGGAGATGTGGCCTTTGGGGAGTGATTAGGTTTAGATGAGGTCCTGAGGGACAGCCTCTAGGATTGGATTAGTGTTCTTTTAAGAAGAGGCAAAAGCCAGTCGTGGTGGCTCATGCGTGGAATCTCAGCACTTTGGGAGGCCGAGGCAGGCAGATCACCTGAGGTCAGTAGTTTGAGACCAGCCTGGTCAACATGGTGAAACCCCATCTCTACAAAAGTACAAACATTAGCTGGGCATGATGGCAGGTACCTGTAATCCCAGCCGCTTGGGAGACTGAGGAGGAAGAAACACTTGAACCTGGGAGAAGGAGGTTGCAGTGAGCTGAGACGGTGTCATTGCACTCCAGCCTGGGTGCCAGAGACCTTCATCAGAATCTATGATGTTCACCCGTTTTCAGCCTGTAAAGAAATGTCTTGGATTAAAAACAAACCCCCAAGCCTCGGTGCAGTGGCTCACACCTGTAATTCCAGCACTTTAGGAGGCCGAGGCTGGTGGATCACAGGGTCAGGAGTTCGAGACTAGCCTGACCAACATGGTGAAATCCTGTTTCTACTAAAAAATACAAAAAATTAGCCGGGTGTGGTGGCAGATGCCTGTAATCCCAGCTACTCAGGAGGCTGAGGCAAGAGAATTGCTTGAACCCGGGAGGTGGAGTTTGCAGTGAGCTGAGATCAAGGCACTGTACTCCAGCCTGGGGGACAGAACTCAATTCTGTCTCAAAAAACAAACAAAAAAACCCAAAACACAAGCAAGCGTGCAGTTCCTTAAATGCTTCCTGGGATCTCTGGGTTATGCTCCCATGAGAGTGTCCTCATAGATGCCTGATATGTTCACCTCATGGTCTCATCCCATTCCCTTCATCCTCCAACCCCAGTTCTTCCACTCACTGCTATGTTTCAATCAAGGCAAAGAAATACTCAGTACCTGGCTGAAGCTTCGGTTTGGCTTCTTGACCTTCAGAACTCAGTACGATACAGCAGAGACCAAAGATTCCTAGGACTGGATACCAGCACCCTCCATCTCAGGCCATTCCTGTCCCACTACCACGTGGACTGAGGCCATTTTCTTAACTGCTGAGGACTCCAATCTCCTGGGGTCTGTGTTCAGAGGGCAAATAAGCCACACTTGGTTGGGACTGCTTGGTGAGACCTGGGTGGGGAGTGTGATGGAGTCACAGTTTTCTGCACACCCTGTTCCAGCTCTCAAGAGAAAGAAAGAAAGAGAGAGAGAGGAGAGACAGAGAGAAGAAAGGGAGACAAGAGAAAAGAAGAAAAAGAAAGAAAAGAAAGAAAGAAAGAGAAAGAAACAAAGAAAGAAAGAAAGGGGGAAGGGGAGAAGGGGGAAAGGAGGAAGGAAGGAGGGAAGAAAGGAAGGAAGGGAGGGAGGGAAGGAAGGAAGGGAGGAAGGAAGGGAGGGAGGGAGGGAGGGAGGGAGGGAGGGAAGGAAGGAAGGAAAGAAAGAAGGAAGAGAAGGAGGGAGGGAGGGAAGGAAAGAAGGAAGGAAGGAAAGGAAACGAAGCCAGGCATGGTGGGTGGCTCATGCCTATAATCCCAGCACTGTGGGAGGCGAGGCAGGCAGATCACCTGAGGTCAGGAGTTTGAGACCAACCTGACCAACATGAAGAAACCCTGTCTCTACCAAAAATACAAAATTAGCTGGACATGATGGTGTGTGCCTGTAATCCCAGCTACTTGGGAGGTTGAGGCAGGATAATCACTTGAACCTGGGAGGCAGAGGTTGTGGCGAATCGAGATCGCACCATTGCACTCCAGCCTGGGCAACAAGAGCAAAACTCCATCTCAAAAAAATAAAAAAAAAGAAAGCCTTTGTAGAGTTTGTTGATATCTACGAAATAAAAACTTCTACAATAGCCAATTGCAAGCCACCAGTGGATTCAACATTCCGAGCTCCTGTGAGAAGGCATGGGCTGGCTCCAACACATCATTGCCTGCTCCCAGATGCCCACTCTTGGCTCTCAGATGTCCTTGATGAAGGGGAAATTTTAATTTTGTTTCAGTCCCTGGCAGGTGTCTGATGCACAGTCTAGGAAAACCAAGTCCCAGACACTCCATCCCTCTCCAAGCTCCCAGGCTCCAGCCACAGGGGAAAGAAGCAAACAGTGTAAAGCCTTGATGTCTAAAAGGGTTTTTTTCTTCCAAGGAGTTCAAAGCAGTTACTGTGTCTGATCTTACCTCATCCTCCCAACACCCTGGGGAAGTGGGGAGACAGCAGGAATGATGTTGGTATCCCTTCCTGAAAGATGAGGACACTAAGGCCCAGAAAGTGTAGACAGCTTGTCCAAGGCCACCAGCAGTTGGGAGCAAAGGCTGGAATAAGGAGATCAACTATGCCTTGAATCCTCAGCCTCATGCCCCTTCCCCCACGTCACCTTCTTGCAACCCACAACAAGAGGTGGATGGCAGTGGAGAAGCATGAGATCTCCCTGTGGTTTTCCCAGACAGAACCCAGGTCTCCACTTCCCAGCTTTCCTAGTCTCAGACCACACACCCGTAGCGCCTCCAGGGTAGCTGGCCCGACAGGCTTTCCTTGGGGCTGTGCCAGCTCTGTCTCTGCTCATTAGCAGGTCTGTTTCCAGGTGGATCCACTACGGGGTCATTAAAGCAATAAACAAGTTCCCAATTGTTGGTGGGCTAGACCTGGCACCCACCGCTCCCTGCATTGTGCTGAGTTCCAGCGGGCCCACACAGCCCAAGAAACAATGCCTCACTTCCTCCCAGGAAGCCGCAGACCTGAGCCAGCCTCCTGGGCTCGCCCACGTGCTCTGGCCAAGCCATTGTCTCCAAGTCGGAGGGGTCCAGTCATTCCCATGACCAGGGTAGTGGCATCCTATTTGCCGTCCAAAAGCGGGAGGTCAAGAAGCCAGGGCCAAGAGCTATAGCTTCCCTAAGGATGCTACTGCCCAGATCCCCACAGTCCCTGGCCAGGAGTCCTGTGGCCTTTGCCTGTGCATCTGAATGGCATGCCTCAGCCTTTCCCTGGAAAAGAGGTGCAAAGAAGACTCTAGAAACAAATGCGGGACTGGAGCCCTAACCAAGCCACCCAGCCTTCCTGGCACCCCTTTCCCTCTGTTTGGCTAGGATTGCTCTCTACTCCCCGAAGTATTCATGCATATATCCCCAGGGAGGGGCTGAGTGGCAGCAAGGATAGGCCTCTCAATAATGTGAGCAATGATGTCATCGAGCAAAGAGTCCCTCACTAGGTGGGGTAGAAATTCTGGCAGCCCAGGGTTTTCTTTCTTAAGATGTATTCTAGCAGGCATTCAGCTGGGTCCCTTTCAACGTGGGTTATCGGGGGCCTATGCCAGAATTGCCACCAACCTGGATTTCTTTGTTTTCAGTGTCTTTACTTGGAATTCCTTAGATGGAATAATGCGTTACGAGAGGGAGAGAACTTGGGTTAGAGTGAGCTAGGATCTGGAAAGAGAAGGGGATTTGGGGTAGGGTAGAGACCGAGAGGCCTGGGCCGGATTTGTGGCACCTCATGCATAGGCCAGGGAAAAGCTGGCCCTGGTGGTCCACAAGATGAGAACTGTTAAGGTAGGAAGGCAAGGGTGCCAGAGACTCTGCGTGTAGTCTCTCACCCTTGCCAAGACCCAGCAAGAGCTGGTGAGGCTGATGATGTATTTAGTTGAGGGCCAACTCTGCATCAGCTAAACACAATTTGCTAAGTCTGCTCAGCTTTGGCCCTGAGCCCCCACCCGGGGAAGCACAGGCAACTCATCCATAGAGCTCACTGGGAGAGGATACGGGAGCTCTGGATTGTAGAGGCTGATGGAGAAAGGTCCTGGCGAAGGACCTGGGAGCTGGAGAGGACATGCTGGAAAAGAGATCTTTCACAGAGAAAGGAGCCCCTGCTAGGAGATGGCTGTGGAGTAAAGATGTTAGAAATATGCTGAAGGGCTGGGTGCAGTGACTCACTCCTGTAATCCCAGTACTTTGGGAGATCGAGGTGGGGGGATCACCTGAGGTCAGGAGTTCGAGACCAGCCTGGCCAACATGGCGAAACTCCGTCTCTACTAAAAATGCAAAAATTAGCCTGGTGTGGTGGCAGACGCCTATAATTCCAGCTACTTGGGAGGCTGAGGCAGGAGAACTGCTTGAACCCGGGAGGTGGAGGTTGCAGTGAGCTGAGATCGAACCATGGCACTCCAGCCTGGGTGACATAGCAAGACTCCTCAAAAAGAAAAAAAAAAGAAAAAGAAAAGAGAGAAATGAAATATGCTGAAGAGATAAAAGGATGACACAAAGAACAGCCTCAAACTACAAACCTCAGTGTAGGAAACAGCAACCCTGCCTCTCTATTTAGATTAACTTTATCAAGTTAAATATAAAATGAAATATGAAATAAAATGCACCATTTTTATTTTATTTCACTGGAGATAGCATCTCATTCTGTCACTCAGGCTGGAATGCAGTGGTATGACTATAGCTCACTGCAGCCTCACTGCCTTGCCTCAAGCCATCCTCCTGCCTCCACCTCATGAGTACTTGGGACTACAGATATATGCCCCCATGCCCAGCTAATGTTTTTTTCTTTGGTATGAAGGGGTCTCGCTACGTTGCCCAGGTTAGTCTTGAACTCCTGGCCTCAAGCAATCCTCCCTCCTTGGCCTCTCAAAGCACTGGGATTACAGACATGAGCCACCACACCTGGCTGAACTATACCAGATTAAAATGTATGGTTCCATAAGTTTGGACAAATATTTAAACCTGTGTAAACAGCACCGCAACCTAGATAGAGAACACTTCTCTAAAAGGTCCCTCCTTTCATTGCAGCCAGTCTCCCCACAGCTACTGGCCCCAGGCAACCACTGATCTGGTTTCTGTGTAGTCTCTCGCCCTATTGAACAGTTTTGCAAATGTGAGATTTTCATATAAGTGAACTGTAGAATATGGGCTCTTTTGTGTGTGGCTTTCCTCAGTTCTTGCATGTTTCAGTAGTTTTCTTCTTCCTTCCTTCCTTCCTTCCTTCCTTCCTTCCTTCCTTCCTTCCTTCTTTCCTTTCTTTCTTTCTTTCTTTCCTTCTTTTTTTTTTTAGATGGAGTTTCACTCTTGTTGCCCAGGCTGGAGTGCAATGGCATGATCTCAGCTCACCACAACCTCTGCCTCCCAGGTTCAAGCGATTCTCCTGCCTCAGCCTCCCAAGTAGCTGGGACCACAGGCACACACCACCACACCCAGCTAATTTTTGTATTTTTAGTAGAGACAGGGTTTCTCCATTTTGGTCAGGCTGATCTTGAACTGCCAACCTCAGGGGATCCACCTGCCTTGGCCTCCCAGAGTGCTGGGATTATAGCCATAAGCACCACGCTCTGCCAGTTTGATTCTTTCATCCAGTAGATTCCATTGTGCAGCTATACCTCAGTTTGTTTTTCCATTCACCTATTGGTGGACATTTTGACAGTTTTCAATCTGGGACTGTGATGAAGAAAGCTTCCTTCAACATTTGTGTATATGTCTTTGCAGATGGGTACGGCTGGGTGCAGTGGCTCACGCTTGTAATCCCAGCATCGGAGGCTGAGGCAGGCGTTATCACCTGAGGTCAGGAGTTCAAGACCAGACTGGCCAACATGGTGAAACCCTGTCTCTACTAAAAAATACAAAACTTAGCTGGGCGTGATGGCACATGCCTATAATCCCAGCTACTCAAGAGGCTGAGGCAGGGAGAATTGCTTGAACAGGGGAGGCAGAGGTTACAGTGAGCCGAGATTGAGCCACTGCACTCCAGCCTAAGTGACAGAGCAAGACTCTGTCTCAAAAAAAAAAAAAAAGTCTTTGTGGATACATATTTTTATTTGTCTTGTGTACATATCTAGCAGAAGAATTGTCGGATCTTGTGGTAAGTGTATGTTACCTTTATAAGAAATTGTGGCCGGGTGCAGTGGCTCATACCTCTAATCCCAGCACTTTGGGAGGCAGCAGCGGGTATATTGTTTGATCTCAGGAGGTTGAGACTAGCCTGGGCAACAGAGTGGGATCTGGTATCTACTAAAGATTTTTAAAATTAAAAAAAAATTAGGCTTGGGGGTGTGCACCTGTGGTCACAGCTACTTGGGAGGCGGAGGTGGGAGGATCACTTGAGCCCAGGAAGTCGAGGCTGCACATATCCGTGATCATGCCACTGCACTCTAGTCTGGGGAACAGAGGAAGACCCTGTCTCAAAAAAAAAAGAAAGAAAGAAAGAAAAAGAAAGGAAAAGAAAAAAAGAAACTGCCTAACTATTTTTCAAAGTGATTGTGACATTTTATGCACCCACCAGCAATTTATGAGAGCTCCAATTGCTCTACATCTTGTGTACTCTTGGTATTATCCATCTTTTTTCTTTTCTTTTTTTGAAGCAGGGTCCTTTTTTGAAAAAGAAGTTAATTTAATTTTTTTTTTTTTTTTGAGACAGAGTCTTGCCCTGTCACCCAGGCTGGAGTGCAGTGGCATGATCTCAGGTCACTGCAACCTCCTCCTCTTGGGTTCAAGTGATTCTCCTGCCTCAGCCTCCTGAGTAGCTGGGATTACAGGCATGCGACCATCACACCTGGCTAATTTTTGTTTTTTCTTAGTGTAGACAGGGTTTACTATGTTGGCCAGGTTGGTCACAAACTCCTAACCTCGTGATCCGCCCACCTTGACCTCCCAAAGTGCTGGAATGACATGGGTGAGCCACCGCTCTTGGCCTTCAATTTAATCTAATTTTAAGTTGCTGGATTCAGGTGCAGGATGTGCAGGTTTGTTACATAGGTCAACGTGTGCCATGGTGGTTTGCTGCACCTATTGACCCATCGCCTAGGTATTAAGCCCCGCATGCGTTAGCTATTTATCCTGATGCTCTCCTTCCCCGCAACCCCACCAACAGGCCTCGGTGTGTGTTGTGTTGTTCCTCTCCCTGTGTCCATGTGTTCTCATTATTCAGCTCCCACTTGTAAGTGAGAACATGTGGTGTTTGGTTTAGTGTTCCTGTGTTAGTTTGAGGCAGGCTCTTGCTCTGTCACTCAGGCTTGAGTGCAGTGGTGTGACCACAGTTCATAGCAGCCTCAACCCTCCAAGCTCAAGTGATCCTCCTGCCTCAGCTTCCCAAGTAGCTGAGACCAGAGGCAGATACCACCAAGCATGGCTAATTTTTTAAATTTTTGTAGAGATGGGGTCTCCCTATGTTTCCCAGGCTGGTCTTGAATTCCTGGACTCTGGCGATCCTCCTGCCTTGGCCTCCCAAAGTGCTGGGATTACAGGTGTGAGCCACCATGTCTGGCCTCCATCTTTTTTCCTTTAATTATTCTACTGGGAGTGTTGTAAAGCCTCATTGTGGGCTTAATTTGCATTTCCTTGATAATTAATGATGTTTAATGTGCCTATTTGTCATTCATATATCTTTTTTGGTGAAATGACTGTTCAAATACTTTGTCCATTAAAAACAATTGGTTTGGGGGGATGCAGTGGTTCACGCCTGTAATCCCAGCACTTTGGGAGGCTGAGGTGTGAGGATCACTGGAGGTCAGGAATTTTCGACAAGCCTGGCCAACATGGTGAAACCCCGTCTCTACTAAAATTACAAAAATTAACAGGACATGGTGGCGCACACCTGTAATCCCAGCTACTCGGGAGGCTGAGACAGGCGAATCACTTGAACCCAGAAAGCAGAGGTTGCAATGAGCCGAGATCACACAACTGCACTCTAGTCTTGGAGACAGAGTAAGATTCTGTCTCAACAAAACAAAACAAAACAATTGGATTATGTGTATTCTTCTTATTGAATTGTAAGTGTTCTTTATATATTCTGAATACAAATTCTTTGTCTGACATATGCATTGTAAATATTTTTTTTTGAGATGGAGTCTTGGTCTGTCTTCCAGGGTGGAGTGCAATGGCGAGATCTCAGCTCACTGCCACCTCCACCTCCTGGGTTCAAGCAATTCTCCCTGGCTCAGTTCCTCAAGTGGCTGGGATTACAAGTGTGTGCCATCACACCCTGTTAATTTTTGTATTTTTAGTAGAGATAGGGTTTCACCATGTTGGCTAGTCTGGTCTTGAACTCCTGACCTCAGGTGATCTGCCTGCTTCGGCCTCCCAAAGTGCTGGGATTACAGGCATGAGCCATGGCACCCAGCCTGACTTCCCTGATTTTTGTAAGACAGGGTCTCTGTCCTCCAGGCTGGAGTGGAGTGGTACAATCGCAGCTCACAGCAGCCTCCAACCCCTGGGCTCAAGCAAATCCTCCCACGTCAACCTCCCTAGTAGCTAGGACCATAGGTGCATGCCACTGTGCCTGGCCTCTTTTCATTTTCTAAAAGTGTGAAGAGCAGAAGATTCAAATTTCAACAGAGTTAGGCTTATTGCTTCTTTTATGGTGAATGCTTTTGGCGTCCTAAGAAACCACCGCCTACCCCAAAGTCAGAAACAATTTCTTTTATGTTTTGTTTTGGAATTTTATCATTTTAGCTTTTATTTTTAGCTCTGTGATCCTTTTCTAGTTTATTTTTGTGTGTATTATGAGGTAAGGGTCAAGGTATATTTTTTTCCCGTAAGACTATATAGTTGTTCTAGTATCGTTTGTTGAAAAGATATCCTCTCCTCTTTAAACTACCCTGGCACATTTGTAAAAAATCAATTGACAAAACCTGTGTGGATCTATTTCTGGACTCAGTTCTGCTTTATTGATCTGTGTGTCCACCCTTATGCCAATACCATCCTTGACTTGATTACTGTAGCTGTACAGTAGGTCTTGAAGTCAGGTGATATGAATCCAGCTTTGCTCTTCTTTGTCAAGATAGCTTTGGATATCCAAGGCCCTTGAGTTTCCACATAAATGTTAGAATTAACTTGTCAATTTCTGTAAAAATTACTGGGTAATTATGATTGGGATTGCATTGAATGTATAGATCAATTTTAGGAGAATTAACATTTTAACAATATTGCGTCTTCCTATTTTATGGGTAATTTTAGGTGTCAACTTGACTAGATTAAGGGTACCTAGAAACCTGGTAAAGCGTTATGTTTGGGTGTGTCTGTGAGGGTGTTTCTGCGTGAACCACTGCACCTGACCTACACTTCTAATATTAAATATTGAAATACATGTGAGTTATATATACATACATTTTAAAAAGATTAAGGCTGGGAGCAGTAGGTCAAGCCTATAATCCTAGCACTTTGGGAGGCCAGGGAGAATCACCGGAGGCCAGAAGTTCAAGACCCTCCTAAGCAAGAATCCATCTCTGCAAAAAAATTAAAAATTAGCTGGACATGGTAATGTGCATCTGTATTTCTAGCTGTTCAGGAAGCTGAGGCAGCAGGATGGCTGAAGGCCAAGAATTTCGAGGCTTCAGTGAACGATGACACATCACTGCACTGCACTGCACTGCAGCCTGGGCAACAGAGTAAGATCCTGTCTCTAAAAATAAAAATAATAATAATAATGTTTGTAGGGCTGGGGGCAGTGGCTCACACCTGTAATCCCAGCACTTTGGGAGGCTGAGGCAGGCAGATCACTTGAGGTCAGGAGTTGGAAACCAGCCTGGCCGACATGGTGAAACCCTGTCTCTGCCAAAAATACAAAATTAGCCAGGCATGGTGGTGCGTGCCTGTAATCCCAGCTACTTGAGTAGCTGAGGCAGGAGAATTGCGTGAACCTGGGAGGTGGAGGTTTCAGTGACCTAAGATTGTGCCACTGCACTCCAGCCTGGGCAACAGAGTGAGGCTTGGTCTCAAAATAATAATGATGATGATGATGTGTGTAAGAATAAAAAATAGGAAGATATTTAAAAATTAGATGTTATAAAAAATTTAAAACTATATAAAAGAAAGATCAGTAAAAACAAGTAAGATAATTATTGACCAAATATTTGGCGAATCAGTGAGTGATGGCAACCGTAGCGGTGGTGGGTTGAATCAAGGAATAAGCGAAAAGCAGAAATTCTAGGGAGCATCTCCAACCACCACACCGTTAAAAAACAAACAATAAGAAATATTTCAGGCTTGCTTTGTGCTTTAGAACTGCATCATTTACTGTCATGCATTATTATAATTATCGAAGACTGGATGAATTTTTACTTTATAACAATTTATATTCATTCATTCATTTTCCAACCTGCTTATTCCAGTTGATGGCTGCAGGTGGCTGGACCATGTCCCAGCAGCTCAGAGGATCAGGTGGGAACCAGCCATGGACAGGTTGCATTCCATCACCACCACAGGGCCCACGCACACACACACCACACTCACACAGACTGGGGTCATTTAGACAGGCTGAGTAACCTCATGTGTACATCTTTGGAATGTGGGAGGAAACTGGAGTACCTGGAAAAACCCATGAAAACATGGAGAGAGTGTGCAAACTCTATGCCAACAGTGACAGACTGATTTCTTTTCCTCATCAACGTTATGAAGAAGTCACATTGGGTTGGGCATGGTGGCTTATGCCTGTAATCCCAGCACTTTGAGGGGCTGAGGTGGGTGGGTCGCCTGAGGTCAGGAGTTCGAAACCAGCCTGGCCAACATGGTGAAACCCCATCTCTACTAAAAATACAAATATTAGCTGGGTGTGGTGGTGCACGCCTGTAGTCCTAGCTACTTGGAAGGCTGAGACAGGAGAATCCCTTGAACCTGGGAGGCAGAGGTTGCAGTGAACAGAGATCTTGCCATCACACTCCAGCCTGGGCGACAGAGTGAGGCTCCATCTCAAAAAAAAAAAAAAAAAAAAACCACATTGGATGAGATGGCTTATTCAAAGACTTCATGTATTCTATTGGTTCTCTCTCTCTAGAGAACCCTAACTAATATATCATCCACGAACATGGTGTATCTCTTTATTCTTTTAGATCTTTAATTTCTCTCAGCAATGTTTAGTACACATCTATTAAATGTATCATTATTTCACGTTCGTTGGTACTAATAGCAACTTCTCATTTCATTTTCCAGTGGTTTATTACTAGTATGTAGAAAATCAGTTGATTTTTGCATATTGGCCTTGTATTCTGCAACCTTGCTCAATTCGCTTATTGGTTCTACTAGTTTTGTTTATTGTTTTTGTTAATTGCTTAGGGTTTTCTATACATGTGTCATATTAACTGTAAATAAGGATAGTTTGGGCCAGGCATGGTGACTTACACCTGTAATCCCAGCACTCTAAGAGGCCGAGGTGGGCAGATCACATGAGGTCAGGAGTTTGAGACTAGCCTGGCCAAAATGGAGAAATCCTGCCTCTACTAAAAATACAAAAATTAGTTAGGCGGGGTGGTGCCTGCCTGTAGTCCCAGCTACTCAGGAGGCTGAGGCAGGTGAATCGCTTGAACTCAGGAGGCAGAGTTTGCAGTGAGCCGAGATCGCGTCATTGCACTCCAGTCTGGGGGATAGAGCGAGACTCTGTCTTAAAAAGAAAAAGAAAAAAAAAACAAGATAATTTTGGCCAGGAGCAGTGGCTCATACCTGAAATCCCAGCAATTTGGGAGGCCAAGGTGGGAGGATTGCTTGAGCCCAGAATTTTGAAACCAACATAGGCAACATAGTGAAACCCCATTTCTATTTAAGAAAAAATAGGTTTTTTTATTAAAAAAAAAGACATTTCTCCCTTTATTAGAGGTATGCCCCACATTTCTAGATTACTTGATATATTATTTGTTTGTGTATTGCTGGGTTCTAGTTGCAGAATTTTTTTTTTTTTTTTTTTGAGACGGAGTTTCACTCTTGTTGCCCAGGCTGGAGTGCAATGGCACGATCTTGGCTCACTCCAACCTCCACCTCCCGGGTTCAAGCTATTCTCCTGCCTCAGCCTCCTGAGTAGCTGAGATTACAAGTTCCCGCCACCATGCTCAGCTAATTTTTTGTACTTTTAGTAGAGAAGGGGTTCACTATGTTGGCTAGGCTGGTCTCGAACTCCTGAGCTCAGGGGATCCACCCGCTGTGGCCTCCCAAAGTGCTGGGATTACAGGCGTGAGCCACCGTGCCAGGCCTATTTGCAGAAATTTTGTTAAGACTTTTATGTTGCCGGGCGCGGTGGCTCACGCCTGTAATCCCAGCGCTTTGGGAGGCTGAGGTGGGCGGATCACCTGAGGTCAGGAGTTTGAGACCAGCCTGACCAACATGGTGAAACCCCATCTTTAAAAATAATAAGACTTTTATGTCTACATTCAAGAGGATCATTAGTCCCCAGTTTTCCTTCCTTATAATTTTTTTTTTTTTTTGAGACAAAGTCTTGTTCTGTTGCCCAGGCTGGAGTGCAGTGGCGCGATCTCAGCTCACTGCAACCTCTGCCTCCCGGGTTCAAGTAATTCTCCTGCCTCAGCCTCCCATGTAGTTGGGACTACAGGCATGCACCACCACACCTGGCTCATTGTTGTATTTTTTGGTGGAGATTTATTTCACCATGTTGACCAGGCTGGTCTCGAACCCCTGACCTCATGTGATCCACCCACCTCAGCCTCCCAAAGCACTGGGATTACAGGAATGAGCCACTGCACTTGGCCTCCTTATAATATTTTTGGTTGTGGTATCAGGGTAATACTGGACTCATAAAAATGAATTAGGAAATGTTCCTTCTTTCTCTGTTTTCTGAAATAATTAATGTATGATTAGGATTATTTTACTTTTAAGTATTTGATAGAATTTTGCCAGTTTTTAAAAATTACTGCTTCAAGTCTTTAATACATAGAAGGCTATTCAGATTTTCTATTTCTTCTTGGGCCAGTTCTGGTAATATGTGTGTTTCAAGTAATTTGTCCATTTTATCTAAGGTGCCAGATTTATTCCATAAAGTTGTTAATAATACTCCTTTTTAATCCTTTTCATCCTTTTCATGTCTGTAGAATCTGAAGTGATAAGCCCCCTGCCCTTCATTCCTGATATTGGTAATTTTTGTCTTTCCTCTTTTGTTGTTGATCAATCTAGCTAGAGGTTTATCAATTTTGTTGGTCTTCTCAAGGAAACAGCCTTTACTTCATTGGTTTTCTTTATTGTTGGTCTGTTTATTATTTCACTGATTTCCCCTCTTATCTTTATTATTTTCTTCCTAATATTGCTTTTTGAAGGTCATAGAAGGGCATGGGCTTCTATTCCCATCTCCAATCATAAGTCACAGAAGGTCTGAGTTAAAAGGGATCTTAGACCCAATCTTGTCCACTCCTTTCATTTCATAGGTGAACAGAAATTCAGAGAGGGAACCAGTTTTCCTCCAGCCACTTAGCGTTCTTCTAAGGTCAATTAATTCATTCATTTATTCATTCATTTCTTCATTTATATATTCTTATTCATTCATGTTAGAGATATCTGTTGAGCTTATACTATGGACCAGAGGCTGTTCTAAGACCAAAGATGAATAAATCTCAGCCTTTGCTTTCAAAAATCTTCTAGCATAATGAGGGAGGTAGCAAGTTCTCAGCCAATGCAGTGACAAGCGTCATAGCAAAGGTATTCTCAGAGTGCCATGAAAGCACCAGGAAAGTGATTCAGACTCTGATGGATGATGTGAAGATGAGCATGGGGACAGGGGATGCTCAGGGAAGACTTCAAAGAAGACATTTAAAATAGGTCCACTAGGGCCGGGCGTGGTGGTTCACGCCTATAATCCCAGCACTTTGGGAGGCTGAGGCAGGCAGATCACCTGAGGCTGGGAGTTCGAGACCAGCCTGACCAACATGGAGAAACCCTGTGTCTCCTAAAAAAATAAAAATAAAAATTTAGCCCGGCATGGTGGCGCATGCCTGTAATTCCAGCTACTCAGGAGGCTGAGGCAGGAGAATCGCTTGAACTTGGGAGGTGGAGGTTGTGGAGAGCTGAGATCGTGCCATTGCACTCCAGCCTGGGAAATGAGAGTGAAACTCCACCACAGACAAACAAACAACAACAAAAAACGGTCCACCAGGCAAATAACTTTTTCACTCCAGAAAGAGTTTTGTGAATCTACTAAAAATTTGTCTAAATAAAGCAAATGGAAAGCAATACACATCTCAATAAGCAGCCACCAATTAATCAATTAGCTAATTTGGTGTCCAGCATCTGCTGTGAGGGTTGGGAAAACACAGATTATGCAAATGATTAAATCATGCTTTCCAAAGGATAAATATTCTCTCAGATTCCCATTTATTGATTTTCTGTGTTGCAAATGGCTGATCCCATCCACAGAAGGTAAATATATTTAGAAGCTGTAGTTATTTGCCATGCACAGTGGCTCATGCCTGTAATCCCAGCACTTGGGAGGCCAAGGTGGGCGGACCATTTAAGGTCAGGAGTTCAAGAGGGAAAGCCTGTCTCTACTAAAAAATACAAAAACTAGCGGGGCATGGTAGCGTGCGCCTGTAGTCCCAGCTACTTGGGAAGCCTGAGGCAGGAGAATCACTTGAACCTGGAGGCGGAGGTTGCAGTGAGCTGAGATCACGCCACTGCACTCCAGCCTGGGTGACCGAGCAAGACTCCATTTAAAAAAAAAAAAAAAAAAAAAGAAAAAGAAGCTGTAGCATTATCTTAGCTATATTGACATTGTTTTCTATTATCTCCTTATCTATTGCTGCATAACAAATTATCCTAAAACCTAGTGACTTAAATAATAAATATTTTTCATCTTACACAGTCTCTGTGGGTCAGAAATTCGGGAGTGGCTTAGCTGAGTGATTCTCTTTCAGGGTATCTCATGAGGTTTTTCATGAAACTATTGGCTGGTGTTGCAGTCTCTGAAGACTTGTCTGGGACTAGAGGATCTTACTCCCAGCTCACTCACCTGGCTGTGAGCAGGAGGCCTCAGTTCCTTGCCAAGTGGGTCTTTCCACAGGGCTGCTCAATTTGGTGAGTGGCTTATCCCAGAGCAAATGATTGAAATGCCTTTCTGCATTTTATGACCTGATTCAATCCACATTGTAACTTCTGCCCTATCTTATTTATTAGCAGCGAATCATAGCTGGGTGTGGTGGCTCACACCTGCAATCCCAGCACTTTGGAAGGCCAAGGTGGGCTGATTACTTGACATCAGGAGTTCGAGACCAGCCTGACCAAGATGGTGAAACCCCATCTCTACTAAAAATATGAAAATTAGCCAGGCATGGTGGTGCACCTGTAATCCCAGCTATTCAGGAGGCTGAGGCAGGAGAATTGCTTGAACCCAGGAGGCGGAGATTGCAGTGAGCCAAGATCACACCAGTGCACTCCAGCCTGGGTAACAAAATGAGTCTCCAAATAAAAAAAAAAGTGAGTCACAAAGTCCAGCCCCCACACTCAGTGGAAAGAAGGGATTACTCAAGGACAAGGACATGAACAAACACCAAGAGGGAAATCATTGGGGGCCATCTTGGAGATTTACTATCACAGATACCCTTATGGATTGACTACAATTTTAAGAATCTGGAAGTTTAGTGACATTGAGATGAAAATGGTGAATCCGGCTGGGCAGAGTGGCTCACGCCTGTAATCTCAGCACTTTGGGAGGCTGAGGCAGACAGATCACCTGAGGTCGGGAGTTCAAGATCAGCCTGACTAACATGGAGAAACCCCATCTCTATTAAAAATACAAAAATTAGCTGGGTGTGGTGGTGTGCACCTGTAATCCCAGCTGCTTGGGAGGCTGAGGCAGAGAATTGCTTGAACCCGGGAGGCGGAAGTTGCAGTGAGCCAACATCGCACCACTGCACTCCAGCCTGGGAGACAGAATAAGACTCTGTCTTAAAAAAAAAAAAGTCAATTCATCGTTGCCTCATTTTCCACACAGAACTGTAAAGAAAAGTCCTAATTCTTGGAAATAAAATTAATTTCCTAGAATCTTGTCCTCTTTGTAGATGTTATGCTATTATATCCTAAAATAAAAAATAATGGTTAGATCTACACATATGCAGTGAAAAAAAGAAAAGAAAACAAGCCAACAAAAGTAATGGGAGTTTTCATTGAGGACCCAATCCAGTCCCACGCTGGGAGAAATATCTTAGATATTAGAAGGCAACTTCAAAAAAATCTTCTGGAAGGAGGTATCCTTTGGCAGTTTGGAATTATGCAGGAGTATAACTCTTACTGTTGCTTATTCTAGGGACTGGGGTGTAGCCATGAATAAGACAGAGGTGAGTGGGGAATGAGGAGCTATTGTCATCTCAGTGCGTAAGAGCAAGACCAAATTCACAGTGTTAGGTTCAACAGAGCATTCTGTGGTGGAGGAATCTGCAGGTTTTCATAACAACCTCTGTCTGCCAAGGGGCAGGGCTCTGGAAGTTACCTTCAACAGCTGACGAAATCCCTGAAAATGTGACTGAGCAGTGTGGGCCATTTTAAGGGTCAACTTGGAGTTCTAAGCCAATGATTGAAGATTTGGAAAGGAATCACGTTGTTGATTGGGGGTGCAGGGGTCCTATGGCTATTGGTATAGATTTCACTGATGAAAGCTTGCTTTTAACAGAATAGATTTTTCAGCTTGCATGGATAGTTTGTCATGAAAATATATTTAAAGTGGGAACCTGTAGGCTGAGCAAAGTGGCTCATGTCTGTAATCCCAGCACTTGGGGAGGTCAAGGCAGGTGGATCACATATGGAGTTCGAGACCACCCTGGCCAAGATGGCAAAACCCCGTCAGCCTCTACTAAAAATACAGAAGTTAGCTGGGCATGGTGGTGCAAGTCTATAATCCCAGCTACTTCAAAGGCTGAGGCTGGAAAATCACTTGAACCTGGGAGGCAAATGTTGCAGTGAGCCAAGATCGTGCCTCTGCACTCTAGCCTGGGCAACAGAGTGAGACTCCCTCAAAAAAAGAAAGAGCTCCGTGGGCGGGGCCGCTGGCTGAGCGGAGCTGAGGCGCCACCAGGCAGGCAGAGAGCCCAGGCGGGCTCAGTCTTCCCGGTCCACGGTGGTGACGGTAGCCCAGCCCGCCTGGGAGCCGTGTTTTCCGAGTCGCTGTCTTCCAGGCTCCGTCAGTGGTCGGCATGGCACGTGGAAATCAACGAGAACTTGCCCGCCAGAAAAACGCAAAGAAAACCCAGGAAATTAGCAAGGGAAAAAGAAAAGAGGATAGCTTGACTACCTCTCAGATAAAGCAGAGGGACTCTGAGATCATGCAACAAAAGCAGAAGGCAGCTAATGAGAAGTCTATGCAGACAAGAGAAAAATGATGACTGGCTATTTGGAAAACCTGCGTGCTACTGCCTTGGTGTATCATAAGCTCTAAGATCTGCGTGTATCATAAGCTCTAAGATCAAGACTTCGTAGAGTGGACAGTCATTAAATATGTTTTATTTTATCCTTTAAAAACTATTTTGAACTTTACCTTTCAGTTTGACTTAGTGCAATGTTTTAGAAGCAGTCTTCAAAGAATAAAACACTACATGCCTGTGGCATTTTTTATTAGTTAACATTTATATATAATTTATTAGGTAATATGATCAGATAATAGGATCTCTCATATAATAAAGATTCTTTGTCATCAAAAAAAAAAAAAAGAAAAAAAAGTTGGAACAGGTGCTAAGAACCCCGCTTATTTTCCAAGACTGAAGAGAACAGAACACGGTGAGCAGGCTTGTGCAGACTCAGAGGCCCAGCTCTGAAGTGCAGAAGATCACCTACCCTCATGCACCCTGGTGACGAGGAAGGGCTCTTACCTACAGAAGTAACCCAGCAGGGATATATCTAATTACTTTCTAGAAGGATATGATTTAAGGATTGCCATGTACTCCTTGGCTCTCAAAGAAAGATTTTTCAGGTCAGGGAGAACTACATGTTAAAAAGAACTGATTCAGGTGCAGTAACAAAGGCCAGTGTCACAGTGGATTATACAAGATAGCTGTTTATTTGTCTCTCAAGTAATTGTCCAAAAATAAGCACTACAGGGCTTTATGGAGGCTCCATGGTATCGACTCCATGATATCAGGAACCTAGACTCCTCACCCATTTCCCTTCCCTTCCCTTCCCTCCTCTCCCCTCCCTCCCGTCCCCCTTCCTCCCCTCCCCCCTTCCCTTCCCTTCCTTTCCTTTCCTTTTTTGAGTCAGAGTCCCGCTCTGTCACTCAGGTTGGAGTGCAATGGCTCGATCTCAGCTCACTGCAATCTCCACCTCCCAGGTTCAAGTGATTCTCCTGCCTCAGCCTTCTGCGTAGCTGGGACTACAGGCGCATTCCACCATACCCAGTTAATTCTTGTATTTTTAGTAGAGACTAGATTTTGCCATGTTGGCCAGGCTGATCTTGAACTTGTGACCTCAAGTGATCCATCCTCCTTGGCCTCCCAAAGTGCTGGGATTACAGGTACGAGCCACTGCAACTGACCCTCACCCACTTTCAGTGCTCTTTTCTCATCTCGACTTAGAATGCCAGTTATGTCTCCAGCCACCATGCCCACATTCCAGTCAGCAGAAGGGAGAAAAAGAATGAGCAGAATATACCCTTTCCTTCCCTTAATTGCCATAACCAGGAAGTTACATATATCCCTGTGCTTACGTCCTACAGAGCAGAACCAAGAAGTATGCATCCTTCTCTTTAGGTCCTATAGGGCCAAACCAAGAAGCAAGTATCCTTCTGCTTAGGTTCCTATAGGGCAGAACCTAGGCATGCAGCCATACTTAGCTGCAAGGGAGGCTGGGATATGCAGCCTTTTAACTTACCATCATTTTCTTAGCTAAAACTTATACTATTCTAGAAGGGAAAAACAGATATCTGGGGACAATTACCAGTCTATGACATAAGAGCTTCCTGTAATCTTGCCTGGAGGAAGGCAAATAAGATTGGTAATAAATAGCCTTTTATTAGACTATAAACTTTATGACAGCAAGGAGCTTCACTCTTTTTGGTCAGTACTTTGTCTTCATTGCCTAGCGGAGCTTTGGCATATAGAAAGGCTTCAATACATACTTAACAGGTGAATGAATGAATGAGAGGCAGCTAGATGTAAGAAGAATTCCAGGCTGGGCACGGTGGCTCACGCCTGTAATCCCAGCACTTTGGGAGGCTGAAGCAGGTGAATCTCCTGAGGTCGGGAGTTTGAGACCAGCATGACCAACATGGAGAAACCCCATCACTACTAAAAATACAAAATTAGCTGGGTGTGGTGGTGCATGCCTGTAATCCCAGCTACTTGGGAGGCTGACGCAGGAGAATCACTTGAACCTGGGACGTGGAGGTTGTGGTGAGCCAAGATTGTGCCATTGCAGTACAGCCTGGGCAACAAGAGTGAAACTCCATCTCAAAAAAAAAAAAAAAAAAATAATTCCAGAAAATACTTCACTGTGCCTCCTCCCAAAAACTAGTGCTGCGAGGATGCAGTCCACTGTGGGTTTTTTGTTTGTTTGTTTGTCTTTTGAGATGGAGTCTCGCTCTGTCACCAGGCTGGAGTGCATTGGTGCGATCTCAGCTGATTGCAACCTCCACCTCCCGGGTTCAAGTGATTCTCCTGCCTCAGCCTCCTAAGTAGCTGGGACTACAGGCACACACCACCACACCTGGGTAATTTTTGTATTTTTAGTAGAGACGGGGTTTCACCATGTTGGCCAGATGGTCTCGACCTTTTGACCTTGTGATCTGCCTGCCTCAGCCTCCCAGAGTGGTGAGATTACAGGTGCGAGCCACCAGGCCCAGCTTCCCACTGTGCTTTTGTTGTTATTGTTGCTGTTGCTGTTGTTAAAATTAAACCTGAAGAGGTATGTTGAGAGCTCTTCCCAAAGCGAAATTTCCTACCTACTATACCCACCCTGCCAAGTAATATGCTTTTTATAGGTTTGATCTAACGTCCAGTGATGGTATATTTTAGAGGCACCTAGAACAATTTGATGGCATATGATGTGAGAAAGCCAGGCTGTTCTGGCAGTTCAATTGTGTTACCACTATAAGCAAACCTAGTATCTTCCTATGGAATTTTTTCCCAAGGTCTCTTATATCACAGATTAATCCTTATAGACTGGAGGGGCCAGCTTTGGTGCAAATGGAGCATCTAGAAGGGGTGGCTGGCAGGGTCCACTCCAGAAGGCAGAGAGAGCATCCAGCCTCCTCAGCTTGGGGCCTGGGTTAGCCTCAAAGCTCTCCCCTGAGGGCTGTGTTTCCAGCCTGTGCATTTAATAAGCACAGAGAATTGAAAACAGTAAAAAATGGAAGCTAATACAACAGTCAATAAAAAGATAAAGTAAACTAAGAAGAAACAAAAAAAGACAGTAAAAGCAGCTAAAAAAAGGGGGCAACAGACAAAAGTGATAATACGAACTAAAAATAAAGCAAATAAGCTAAAAAGAAATTAAAAGATAGAACAAAGACATGATAAGGCAAAGGTTAGAAATAAAAGATGGAGAATAAAAAGATAATACAATAACAATAAATCTAGAAGATGAGATCGAAGAAAATAGTATAAAAGAGCTAGAAGAAAGACAAAACAGAGATTAAAAATGACTGAGATAAGTAAAATCATTAAAGCCAGAAGAACAAAAGACTAAAGGGATTAAAACAATAAAATGTGTTCAACCAATACCAAAAGAAATAAAAAATTTAAAAGACTGGGCTATGGGGGTGGGAATAATAGATCAATTTTGCTTCAGGTTAAAATAATGCTGCAATATAAGTACAAATATATCACTCATTCAGACACATTCTTTGAGTCCAGGCAATTTAGGGTTGTGCAGACCTCCCAGCATCTAAGCCTCTATATATTAATTTGCTAGACTATTACTGACGGGGTGGCTTAGACAACGGAAATTTATTTTCTCACATTCTGGAAAGTAGAAATCCATGGTCAAGGTGTAAGCAGGTTGGTTCTTTGTGGGGAGAATACCTGTTCCAGGCCTCTCTGCTTAGCTTGTACATGACTGTCTTCTCCCTGTGACTCTTCCTATCAGCATCTCTTTGTATGCATCTGCATACAAATATCATTTTTTTTTTTTCAGACGGAGTCTGGCTCTGTTGCCCAGGCTGGAGTGCAGTGGCACAATCTCGGCTCACTGCAACCTCCGACTCCCAGGTTCAAGCAATTCTCCTGCCTCAGCCTCCTAAGTAGCTGGGATTACTGGCGCCCGCCACCGCGCCTGGCTAAGTTTTTTTGCATTTTAGTAGAGGCAGGGTTTCACCATATCGTCGAAGCTGGTCCCGAACTCCTGACCTCAGGTGATCCACCCACCTCAGCTTCCCAAAGTGCTGGGATTACAGGCATGAGCCACTGCGCCTGGCTCAAATATCATCTTATGAGGACAGCAGTCACATTGCATTAGGACCCATTCTCATGATCTCATTTTAATTTAATTACCTCAGTAACACCCTGTCTCCTAATATGGTCACATTCTAAGGTTCTGGGGGTTAAAACATGTGAATCTGGGGAGTGGAGGAGGACATAATTCAGCCCATAACAGCAACCCTGCAAGAAGACCCTGGAAGGATCCCTTTGGGCAGAGAGGTGAGGGCAGAAAGCAGGATCTCTGACTTCTTCCTTGCCTGATTGGGGGCTCTGACACAACTGACTTTTTGCTCCTTGATTTCAGTTCCTGAGTAATATTTTTTATTTAACTTGGACCCACAGGGCAGCGAGGCTGAGCCCTAGAAAGACAGGTCTCTAGAGTTCCTAACCATTTTCTCTTATGACGTTAGGGTTGCTGAGAGCAAGAAATGTTTTGGAGGCCCGTTCTCCTATGCTTAATGAAGAGGCCCACCCATGAGGCCAGGCCTGGTGTGCTTGGCTGCTCATGACAAGAAACTTCTTTTTTTTTTTGTTTTTGGGTTTTCACTATTTATTTATGACAAACGTTCCACATCTGTGATGGTGTTCTACACGTTCCGAGAAACTTCTCTAGTAACAAACTATAGAAATGATCCCTGAAAGTATAATCTTATGCCAAGAAACTTCTGCTCCCAGGAGAAACACCTTGTGAGATTGAAGGTGCTTTCTAAATCCCCTAGGATAGACAGCATGTTCTTCAGCAGGGTTTTGGAGTTTTGTACAGCTCATTGTCTTCTGCCTTTTCCAAAGAGGGAAGCCTGGGATAGCTGGTCGCCGCTGGTTACCAGAACACTCCACTCTTGCAAATGGGTTTTCTGTTTCTTTCTCCAAAAGTGAACGTCTTAATCCATTCAGGCTGTTAAAAAAATACCTTAGAATAGGTCATTTATAAACAACAGAAATTTATTGCTCAACATTCTAGAAGCCAGAAAGTCCAAGATCAAGACGCTGGCAGATTCAGGGTCTTAGGCCCAATCTTCACAGATGGCACCATGTGTGTCCTCCACATGGCTGAAGGGGCAAACAGGCTCCCTCAAGTCTCTTTCATAAGTGCACTAATCTCATTCATGAGGAGTCTGCCTTCATGACCTAATCACCTCCCCAAGGTCCTACATTTTTTTTTTTTTTAAGACAGAGTTTTTCTCTTATAGCTCAGGCTGGAGTGCAATGGCTCGATCTTGGCTCACCGCAGCCTCCACCTCCTGGGTTCAATTGAGTCTCCTGCCTCAGCCTCCCTAGTAGCTGGGATTCCAGGCAAGCATCTCCACACTTAGCTAATTTTGTAGTTTTAGTAGAGATGGGGTTTCACCATGTTGGTCAGGCTGGTCTCAAACTCCCTACCTCAGGTGATCTGCCTACCTTGGCCTTCCAAAATGCTGGGATTACAGGTGTGAGCCACCACACCCGGCCGGTCCCACATCTTAATAGGATCCCAGTGGGGATTAAGTTTCAACTTATGAATTTGAGGGGACACCATCATCTAGACCATAGCACATGCTCAGAAATGTGTGCAGTGGAGAGATCTCTCTCCCTCTCTCTCTCTCTCTCTCTCTCTCACTCTCTCTCTCTCACACACACACACACACACGCACATGCATACATCAAGCAGGCAGACAGAGCCCAGCCCCAAGCTCCTCCCAACAGGGCTGGCTTTATGGATGTGCAACCTGTGCCCTGTGCTCAGAGGCTCAGTGGGCTCTGGACTTGATACTTGATTTAATGCTCTTCTTTCACCATTTTGAAACTCTTAACACAATTTTGGAATCTTCCCTCCCTCCCTCCCTTCCTCCCTCCCTCCCTCTCTTCCTTCCTCTCGCTCTTTCTCTTTTTTAACAGGGTCTTGGCTGGTTAAGGTGGCTCACGCCTGTAATCCTAGCACTTTGGGAGGCCGAGGTGGGCAGATCACCTGAGGTCAGGAGTTCTAGACCAGCCTGGCCAACATGGAGAAACCCCATCTCTATATTTAAAAAAAAACAGGGTCTTACTCTGTCGTCCAGGCTGGAGTGCAGTGGCGCTCCTGGGTTCAAGCGATTTTCCTGCCTCAGCCTCCCAAGTTGCTGGTACTACAAGTGTGTGCCATCACGCCAGCCTAATTTTTGTATTTTTAGAGAGATGGGGTTTCACCATGTTGGCCAGCTGGTCTTAAACTCCTGGCCTCAAGTGATCCACCCGTGTCAGCCTCCCAAAGTGCTGGGATTGCAGGTGTGAGCCGTCTGTCCTAATTTTGGAACATTTCGTTTTGTATTGGGCCCTGCAAGTTATGTAAACAGTCCTGCCTCCACTTCCCACCACGTCCCGATGCGAAGGAATTTGGAAGCCACCAAGCTTTTGACCGTGAGGTGTCCATCCAGGGCAGAGACTTGATCTTTGGGTACAGTTCTTAGCACAAGGTAAGCCCTTTGGAAAAAGAGGAGGAAGAGCTCAAAAGCCTTTAATTCAGCCCCTAGGGCTTCCTGACTAGCCTTACGTCTGCAGTGAGAGCTCAGCTAAGCATGAATCTTGTAGTTGTCCACCTCTAATCTCCAGCCTTCAGACTTGGCCTGTCCCAGCCCTGTTCTCTTCAGGATCCCTGGCAGAAACCCAAAGGGGCGGAGAGGGGAAGGATGAAAGGAAAGTGAAAGTATCAGCCTCTCTGGATGTCCCTTCTCTTCCTCCTCCTCCTTCATCCTCCCCCTCCCCCTCCCCCCACTGTTGCCATGGAGACCAGAACAAAGCCTCTCTTTCCCCTCTTTTCTGGATTGTTAATTGTCTTTACTCCATGGTGCCTTTGTTAATTGTTGCCAGTCCCTCCCAGGATGGGGATCTAGGTCTCCTCAAGGCAGGAAAGAGGGTTTTTTAAAAAGTTAGGGGGTGGGGGTGGGGCACTGTAAGCCAGGTGGTGGTGGGAAGAAGAGGACTGCAGAGGCGGCCTCAGGATTTTCTAAATGGTCCAGGCTTCTGGGAGGGAATCCCATCTCTTTTCCTGCCTCCCTCAATCACCTGCCTTTTCTCTTGGGGCCCAGTGGCCCCTCTCTGTGGGAAGAGACAGAAGAGAATGAAAAAAACACCATTGTGTGTATTTGCACTCGTGTGGGCGTCTTCTCAGGGGGACGTGGCCCTGTCTTTGCACTGCCTGATTCCAAGTAGATCAGGAAGACGTGCGGCCTGATTGTTGGCTCTACACTTAGGACTCCAGATAATTACATTCACAGAGAGTGTGACTAGCCCTGGAGGTAAGAATGACTACTCCAGCCTTCTTCCCAAGCTCATTCCCTGTGGCAGCTGAACACGTGAAGGATGGAGTGGGAAAACTCTGGAAGTGTGTGTGTGTGTGTGTGTGTGTGTGTAAAAAGGACTCAAGTCATCAACATTAGCTGAACCCACACACTGAGTAGGGTCCCGCGTGTCTCTGTGCTAGTGTGTTAAGGAGTGGTGGTATGGGTTGGGTCTTCTGTCCTTGGGAGAAAATCCGCCACATGGGAAACAGGAGGCTGACTGGCATATGGAAAGCAGAAAGCTGCTTCTACTTTTAGGGTCTAGGCTAAAATCTGGGGTACTGAATAATACTCAGCTGCTGTTTATTATATGACGTTTCAGATTCCAAGGACCAGAAAATCCCACGAGCAGTAAGGCAGCATGGTTTGCTGGACAAAGCATGGATCTGAGGGCCAGAAAGCCTGGGTTCAGATGTCTGCTGCTGCCCCTTCACTGTGTGGTCCTGGGAAATTTCCCTCCTCTCTCTGAGTATCTTTTTCCTCATCTGTGACAGGAATTGTCCCTGTTTTCACAGAGCCATCCGTAGCTTATGAGAGTCCTGTGTGTAACATGCAGGCTT
This sequence comes from Cacajao melanocephalus, assembly GCA_963573385.1. Lineage (NCBI taxonomy): Eukaryota > Metazoa > Chordata > Mammalia > Primates > Pitheciidae > Cacajao > Cacajao melanocephalus. The sequence continues at coordinate 40,367 of CAUYLG010008414.1, read as the reverse complement.
GAGTGAGCTAACCCTCCTGTGCCTCAGGCTTCTCTATTGCACAAAGAGGGTGCCGGAGGAGATGGTTCTGGAAGGCTGATTCCTTCCAGATCTTGTACTGTCAGATTCTGATAGGCAAATGAAACAGCTGTGACTTTAATCTGTTACTTTCTTGATTGGCTCCATACCTGAGTGTGACTCCCTAGAAAAACCCAAGTAGAACTGAGTGGAAGCCCACCTCAGCTCAGCCTGAAGGCAGTGCTTGCCTCTGAGAAGAAGCACCACAGACTGTCCCATGGTGCGAGACGCCCTGAGTGGAGCTCCTCTGACTCACCTCTCTGGCTATCGGCATCTGGAAAAGCAGTTGCTCAATCAGAAGGGTGAAGAGTTGGTACCAGACAAACCTCATGAGGCTGGGCCTACCCTGACCTGACCTGACCTCCAAGCACCCTCTTTCTAAGCTTTGCAGGGAAAATGGCCCTGGGTTGGGGTGGGGGGTGAGGGGACAGACAGGACCTTGTTGAAGCAGAGCAGTGAGACCAGGATTCCAGGATGCTTCTTCCTGTTCTTGATCCACGGGCTCTTGCTTTTTCTCCCAGAACTTTCACTCTGATGCTTGAGGAAAGTAATTCACACCATTCTGTGAATTAAATTCTTTTATTTTCTGTCCCAAGGGCATTTGCGTTTTGCATCTTGTCTCTAACCTCGGATGTTAAAAGGAAAGCAGGAACCCAGCATACCTGGGCACCGTAACCCCCACCCCTGTTTCAGGCTATGGCCACACACAAATCAGATCAGAGCCCACACTCCCTGAAGCCAAGCAGAGTGCTTCTTTCAGCAGGTATTTTTGCACTGTCTATTATGGGCTCTGGAAATTAAATGGAGACTAGGGCAAGGTCCTCCCTCACAGAGCCTACAGTCTAAAGGGAAGCAGGAAAAATACAAGAAGTCAGGCGCAGTGGCTCACACTTCTAATCTTAGCATTTTGGGAGGCCGAGGTAGGTGGATTATTTGAGGTCAGGAGTTTAAGACCAGCCTGGCCAACATTGTGAAACCCTGTCTCTACTAAAAATACAAAAATTAGCTGGGTGGTAGTGGCGTGCACCTATAACCAAGGCAGGAGAATCACTTGAGCCTGGGAGGCGAGGTTGCGGTGAGCTGAGATTGTGCCACTGCACTCCAGCCTGGGTGACAGAGCGAGAGTCCGTCTCAAAAAAAAAAAAATAGAAATCAAGAAAAATACAAGAAAACAGAAAATAAGTGCAATTGTGTTATAAGTGCTATGAAGGAAGCAACAGGGCTGAGAAAGAGAATAAAGGTGGATGGGGTAGAGAAGGTGAATGGGGTAGAGGATGATTTTATATGGGAGGAAAGGGGAAGAGGGACATTTTTGTTGAGACAAGAGGATGAAAAGGTGCCCACTCTGGGAAGACGTAGGTTTGGGGAGGCACTTTCCAGGTGTAAAGCTTTTTATAGGGTTTGAAGCCTAGTTCAAGGCAGATCTTCCAATACGGGGATCTGATTGACATTGGGCAAAATTTATAACAGTTTAGGATTAGAGAACATAGCGAAGGGAGAGTCTTGAAAAATAAACAATTGTTTGAAAAGCTACTGGTCTGCCCAGTTAAGCAGACTATTGTCCCAAGAAGGGGGCTGTTTGAGCAGTCTATTATTCAGATAAATCGATTTTCAGGAAGTTCCTGAACAAATAATGAAGTTATTTACTGGTTTACCATCTTATCTTCCTGGGCAAGAAATTTCTGGAACAAATATTAAAGTCATGCAGATATAAACAGCCTCAGTGAAATGAAGTCCCTGCAGGTGGTATCAGCTCTCAGAAGCCTTGAGGCTGTTATAGTGTTGCTGAGAGGTAGGTAATGGTGGCCTGGATTAGGGTGGGGTGGTGAAGACAGAGGAATGGATGGATTGGGATATATTTTTGGAGATAGGCCAATGACTATCTAGATGAGAAAGAAACAACCACAGATGATGGCTACGTTTTTGTTTGTTGTTGTTGTTGTTTTTTTTTAGAGATGGGGTCTCACTATGTTGCCCAGGCTGGAGTGCAGTGGCTATTCACAGGCGTGATCCCACTACTGATCAGCATGGGAGTTTTGACCTGCTCCGTTTCACCCCTCCTTAGGCAACCTGGTGGTCCCCCGCTCCCGGGAGGTCACTATATTGATGCCGAACTTAGTGCGGACACCTGATCGGCATAGTGCACTACAGCCCAGAACTCCTGGGCTCAAGCGATCTTCCCACCTCAGCCTCCCGAGTAGCTGGGACTACAGGCACACGCCACCGCGCCCGGCGATGGCTAGATTTTTCACTTGAGCCACTAGGTAGGTGGTAGTACCATTTACTGGATGGGAAAGAAGATGGTACTGGGTTGGGGATGATGGTTAAAGGTTCAATGTTAGCGTTAGGATGTGGAAACCATCCTCACAGGGTTAACAAGTATTGCATGCTGGGTTCAGGACAGAAAGACAGTTATAATTCAGCCTTCATGGGCAAGTGTGGTGGCTCACACCTGTAATCCCAGCACTCTGGGTGGCCGAGGCGAGATCACTTGAGCCCAGGAATTTGAGATTAGCCTGGGCAACATAGCGAGAGGTTGTCTCTGCAAAAAATGAAAAACAATTAGTTGGGCATGGTGGCTCGTGCCTGTGTGTGTAGTCCCAGCTACTTGGGATGCTGAGGCGGAAGGATCACTTGAGCCCAGGGGGTTGAGGCTGCAGTGAGCCGTGACTTCACTACTGCACTCCAGCCTGGGTGACAGAGCAAGATCCTGTCTCAAAAAAGAAAGAAGGAAAGGAAAAGCATTAATTAGGTTGCATTTTGATGAACTTCCTTGTTGCTAAAAGTCACATAGAACCAGATACTGACCATTTGCATCCCCATTGTTCCTATAGATAGGAATTCTGATGTTAGAATCATAAGGCTTTTGTTGAAGAATTGATTTGCATCCCCATTGTTCCTATAGATAGGATCACTGACGTTAGAATCATAAGGCTTTTGTTTAAGATTTGCTTAAGATGTTTTTAGCTCCTGAGTTCCAGTGGAATGGCTGATGCCACCAATTTGAAGACCCTCACAGAGGAGCGTAATCAGCATGAGAATACAGTTTCTTCATCTCCCCTTCTGTACTCTTTGACACATCCACAGCCATCCCCACACCTCGGCCCACTCCAAACCCCTTAAAATCCCTAGCCCCCAACTCTTTGGAGAAGCAGATTTGAGGTTTTCTGTCTTTTCCTTGTTCAGCCTTGCATTTAATTCTTTCTCTGCTGCAACCCTTGGTGTTGGTGTATTGACTTGCAGGCCCTCGGGCAATGGACCCATTATGATTACAATGTCTGTGAGGCCCTTGGGTAGAAACATCAAGTGTGTGGTGGGAGAATAGTCTTGGGTATTTAAATAATTGGGAGAACCATCACCCTATGGATGGTACTTAAAGCTATGGAAAAGGACAAAATTTTACCTAGGGAGAGGTGGTAGGAGGAAAATAGGGTACAGGAGAGAGCCCACAGGGAATGCCCACCTGGAGACTAGGACAGAGGAACATAAACAAGAGTGGTTGGGAAGGAGGAGCCAGGGAGGTGGCAGGACTCAGGAGGTCGGGAGTCATGGCATGTTTCAAAGAGTGGTTGACTGGGCTAAATGGTGTAAATTTGATAGGTGTTCCTGGGAAATGGTGCAGTAGTAGAGAAAATCTAGACTCTTCAGTCCGGTAGCTTCTTCTCTCCACTAACTGGAGCTTCCTTTTTCTCAGCTCTAAAATGGGATTCCAGGTACTCAGGGACTTGCAAAGACATGAAATTAAATTAAAAAAATAAAATAAAATGGGGATAATGATGCCAACCTCACAGGATTGGGATAAGGTACAAATAGATATCATACAGGAAAATAGTGCTATGCCTAAGACTCAGTAGGGAGACACTTAATATCTTAATTTGGTGGCAGTGATTGGAAGGGCTGATGATCTTTGCTCTTCCTCTCTAAATCGGCTCTTGCTAAGGACGGCTACAGGGAGGGACCCACAGTGAAGCTGCCGCACTGAAGATGAGCAGGGGCCAGAGAAAAACAACCAGATCTATGGAAAACACAGCCATGTTGTCTGGGAGGAGGAAAGGCTTGGCGGCACTTGGGTAACCCTTTCATGGTCTTTAGAATGGCTTCATCCACAGTTCTCCAAAAATCAGGCCCTTAATGTTGGTTTCTCCCACTCTGTTACACCCACCTGTTTTCTCCTTTCCATTCCCCCTACTCCCAGCTTAGCTCAGGCCTGCATCATTTACATCCTGGCCACTGCCATTGTCTGGTCACTGGCTTCCTTCCTACCTCCAGCGAGACTGATGGCATCAGAGGCCTTGCTTAGAATCCCTCGGTGGCTCCCCATTTCCTTCCATCAACAAGTATTGATCAGTAAGTATTGATCAGTAAGTAAGTAAGGGTCTGCTCTTTACCAGTCCCTGGCTAGGCATACTGGAGGGACACACCCCTGTCCTTGTGGGGCTTACAGTCCAGAGGGGAGACAGAAAAATGAATGGTTACCATATTATTTACAAGTGGGGAGTTTTCCAGAGCCCACAGATGGAACACCTGGCCCAGATATGGCCATCAGAAAGGCTTCTGGGAAAGTTGATGTCTAGGCTGAGACCTAAAAGATGAATAAAAGGAGTTAGCCAAGTAAAGCAATGGGCAAGGATGAAATCCAAAGCCCTTAGAAGGCCTCGAGAGCCTTGCTGACCATCACCTTTGGACACGCAGGCCACCTACACTGTGAGCATAGACTTATTAGTAGATCCATGATTGTCACTCCTTTAACCTGCCCTACACCCACAGGTCCTTCCAAGACCCATTTCAGATGCCACCTTTCCCAATAAGACTCTAGTTCCAGTCCCCACACCCCAGTGTCTTTGGTGGCCCCATGCCCATTTGCCTGCCCTATCTTAGCCCTCTCACTTCACTGCAATGATACATTGACCTGTTCCTCTACAAAATCAGAATCCAGAAAAGGCAGGACACTGTCTCATTTGTCTTCGTGTCCCTTGCACCCAGATGAGCCAGGCATACGGAGACTTTTTTTTTTTTTTTTTTTTTTGAGGTGGTGTCTCACTCTGTCCCCCAGGCTGGAGTGCAGTGGTGCGATCTCTACTTTCGACAACCTGTGCTTCCTGGGTTCAAGCAATTCTCCTGCCTTAGCCTCTTGAGCAGCTGGAATTACAGGCATGTGCCACCACACCCAGCTAATTTTTGTGTTTTTAGTAAAGCGAGGGTTTCACCACGTTGACCAGGCTGATCCCGAACTCCCAACCTCAGGTGATCCACTGCCTCGGTCTCCCAAAGTGCTGGGATTACAGGCGTGAGCCACCGTGCCCGGTGACATGTAGACATTTGATAAACATGTTGAATGAAAGGAATCTAACTCTCCATTCTCCCCTATCCTCCCATATAACAGGACAGGAGAAAATAAGAGATTAATTTGAGAGGCTGCAAATGACAGGATTAGGGAGTGGTCGGAGACATCAGGAAGCCATCTAGCTGCAGGTGGAGATCAGGTTCTTAAGAGAAGTCCGTAGAAACGGGGTTTTTAAAAACCTGGAATCCAGGCTATCTGTCTGCAGGGGTTGGGAGGCTTGGAGCTGGACCAACTTCTTAGGTCTTGCTGTAAGGAGTGAAGATTCTCTGTAGCGACCCTCATACCTGGGCAGTGGGAGCGGGCAGAATCCACCTGCTTTCTTCTTTTTTCTACACCCCCTCACTCCACCTCCACCCTCCCCCGCCGCCCGGAAACCTTAGCTTTCCCCTTTCCAACAGAGGTTTCCAGCTGTTGATGCCTGGATGGACCCGGCTGCAGGGAGGAGGAGGAAACTCTCTGTCCCTCCCTTCTTCTGCATGTCCCCACCCTCCCTCCTTCCCTCCTCCCCTTGCGCGCTCTCAGTCTCCCTCCCTCTTTCTCCTCTAGGCTGTCCAGTCGCCTCGCAGCAGCCAGCCGCGAGCGCCGTGCTCCAGTCCCGGCTTGGAACTGGACTGTGTGAGCACGGGTCCTGGAACCCGGGCCCAGGAGCGGCGAGCCTGGGTCTGAGCCCAGAGCTCAGCGGTCAGCCTCGTAGGCCCTGACTTGGAACCGAGCCGAGGCGCTGAGCGCGGAGCCGGAGAGCCCGAGAGCCGGAGAGCAGGGCGGGCGGCGCTTCTGGCTAGTCGCGGAGCAGAACCGCGGAAGGCAGGGAGACGGCCGCAAGCCCAGGGCAGAGGGCAGAGGGCAGAGAGCGGCCTGGCTCGGCGGAGAGGGCGCCGCCCGGCCGGAACCGAGCTCGCCACCCCGGACGGCGGTCCCCCGTGGGACGCGGACCCAGAGTGGCCGTGGGTCCGCAGCGACTCTACGGCCGACGGCGGGGGGGCGTGCCCCCTCCTAGCCCAGCGGCCCCAACCCGGCCCGCCCGCAGCGTCGCGGGGGCATGTGAACGGGAAGCCCAGGCTGCGCCGCGAGGACTGCACGGAGGAGGAGCAGGAGCGCGGAGCCGCGAGCCCCGAGCCCTGAGCCCCGCGCCTGGCTGAGTAGTAAGTGCGCCCCTCCGCGCCGTCGCGCCCATCTTTCCCACCCCTCTGAAGTTTGACACTCGCGCCCCGACGTTTCTGGGCACCCATCGGCTCTATTCCCTGCGAGTTTCCACCCTGTGCAAAGTTTTTCGAGGAGGGACGGACCCTCACCTACCGCCAACAACGCTGGGCAGTGGCGACTCCTCCCTGGCAGACCCGGGTCCTTGTAGAGAGGGGTGGCAGCCTGTAAGTCAGTGTGTGGCTGTGTGTGTGTGTGTGTGTTCGCGTGTGTTCGCGCGCGCTAACCACGCGGGTCGAGCTTAGGGTGCACCCCCAACCCTCTCCTCGCCGACCGCAGGGGACTAGGTCTTTCTATAAGCTCGACTATGCTCCTGGTTTAAGGGTTTCTCAGCGGGAAGCCGAGGCGACCTGCGCGCGTCCTGCGTGGGGCTCAGGTGCCTGCGACGAGGCGCAGAGCTCCTCCGCCATGGTTGCGTGGGGTGCTGGGGACCAGATGCGTACCCCTTGCCACGGTTCCAGGGTCGTTCCCCAGCGGACCAGACCGGCGCCGCATCCTGTTTGTTTTCTGCTCCGACTGCTCCTGTTCCACCCCCACCCCCACCCCAGGCTGCTTCTTACTACCCCCGCCTCCCGCCCTGGGATCTCGGAGCTGAGCCTGTTCATCCTGATTTCGCTGCAAACGCTGATCGCGCCTAGGGGTAGGGAGATGCGGAGCGGATAGTCGCTCAGTTCCCAGCGGCTCGCCATTGTTTTCCCACCCCGCGCGTTCCGTACGTAAACACACACGCACACTCAAGGTTGTGTGTGTGCGCCGACTCTCGCTGCTTCGCGTCCCCAGGCGCGCAGGGATCGCCCGCGGGATTCGCCCAGCTGCCCGCATGGGTCTTCAGGCTGGAGGCGCTCCAGGACTTAACTGGAGCTGGGGAGGGCCAGAGACGTGGAGGTTGCCGGAGAGTCCCAGGCGGGGCGGTGAGCCCAGCCTGGGCGGGAAGTGAATTTTGAACTTCAGCCCTGGACCTTTCCGGGAGGACCCCGAGCGCTCGAGCGGCGGCTCCCGCCCTGGAGGGCCCGCAGCAGCTGCAAAGACTCCACTGGCGCTCTTGGCAGCCGTCTCGGTGACAGAGGCTTGGAGGAAGCCGAGGAGTTTTCCTGGGAAGTTTGCTTTGACTCTCTGGGAATTTCCGGGCAGGACGCCTCGGCTCTGGCACTGGTGAAGGGATCTGGTCGAAGACAGCCAGAGACGATGCTGCTGGCTCCTGACCACTAGGCTGTACTTGGCGCTCGGTGGTCCAGGCAGGTGGGTCCCTACTTCCCAAAGTTCATGCCTTCCAAACCTGTATCCCTCAAATGATCACGACATGCCAGTTTCAACGATGGGTACATAACTCTGCTCGTTTCGCAGTCTAGGGAGGCAAGCCCGGTTCCGGCCGGGCGGCGCTCTCCATCCAGCCAGGCCGCTCTCTGCCCTCTGCCCTCTGCCCTCTGCCCTGGGCTTGGGGCGGCCTCCCTGCCTTCAGCGGTCTTGCTTTCGGACTCGTCGGACGCAGCCCTGGCCAGCTAGCTCCGGCTCTCCGGCTCCGCGGCTCTCCGGCTCCGTAATTCGCTGCTGGGCGCAGTCCTGAGTCAGGGCCTGAGGCTGACCCCTGATTCCACTGTGCTTCATTAGAAAGCGCCTCGCAAGATGCTGGGATTCAGCACTTTTGGATTCCAGTTCCCCATCGATGAGCAGCGTGGGTTCGGACTTTCCTGCATGGGAAATGAGCAGAGTTATGCACCCATCTTTGAAACTGGTATGTCGTGATCGTTTAGGGAATACTGGTTTGGAAGGCATGATCTCCGGGAGGGTAGGGACCCACCTACCTGGACCACTGAGAACCAAATATAGCCTAGTGGTTAAGAGTCCTGGAGCTGGAGTTAGATCCAGGTGCCACTGGTGGTGTGACTGTGGGCCATTTAACTTAACTTCTACGCCTCAGTTTCCTCAGCCATAAAAGAGGGTTAATATGAGCGCTTCGTGGGGTTGTCCTGAGGATTAAATGGCTTAATATAATGAAACTGAAAACAGTGCCTGGCACATAGTAAGTGCTGGATAAGTATTAACTGTTATTGCCATTATTACTCAACTGACCTTGTACAGAGCCCAGAAGAGTAAGTGGCGATTGTGCTCACCTAGTGGATTATAATATTGTCCATTTCTGGGGAGGAAGAGATCTTGTACTCTCTCTCTTACCCTTTCCTAATTCAGCCCCTCAGATCAAACTTATCCCTCCTACTCCTTGGCTAGTGCCATCTTCTCGAGTCTTTTTTTTTTTTTTTGCTTTTTTTCCTTCCTTCCTTCCCAGTTTTTGTGAAAACATTTTATTCCCTCCTTTCCTTTTTCTTAAAAATCAATCTTGGCCCAACTGCAGTGTTCTCTCCATGGAAATCAGGTCCCAGGAAAGAAGTGTCTCCAAAACGGTATCCCTTGAGCATCCTCAGCCTGCTGGCTCAGGATTGGATGTGCATTTGTGTCTCTAGGGGCTGGGTGAATTTCCAGAGAGAGGAGCCCAGATATCTGGGGCCCAGGGGAAGAGTCAGGTGGGATGGGCTGGGACTGTCCCGGAAGGAGCCCTGCTCCCCTGAGTACTGTCTGTGTCTGTCTCCTGCTGCTGGGCTCACTAGGGAACCTGGACTAGCACAGCTGCCTGGGTAGATAGGATGTAGGATTTGGGGTGAGGGGAAAAAGTGTCACCTCCAACTTGTCTACTTGCAGTTGGAGGATTTTCTAGGAATCTGGGTTTGTCACACGTTCCTTGTCTGATTCGGGACTCTGCAAATGCATAGCATAGGTAAGGGGTGAGCTGAGCAAGCAGGAAGAACAGGCTGCTGCTGCCCAGCCACACTGCTTTGGACAACAGGCTCCTGTCCTCTTTTCTCGGACCTTCCAACCTCCACCCCAGGCATGGGGGAGGATGGCCACAAGGTTGCTTCTTTGTGTTGGAGATCCTGCAATTGGCAGTTTTTAGTGATGACAACTGGCACTGTGGTCACCCCATTCATTCCTTCAACAGAAATTGTTAACTGCCTTCTATGTGCCAGGGCCTGTGCTATGCAGTGGGATAACGGGAGAACAAGACAGGCAGTGTGCCTGCCTTCAAAGAGGCTTCTTTCTATTGCAGGGAGACAGACAGTAATTAATTTTAAGTAACCAAGACTATCAGATTATGACATGCAATGTGAAAGAAATACCGCAGGGTGATGTGATAGAAAACATATGTAGGTCAGGCAGTGGTGGCCCTAGATTGGGAGGCCAGTGAAGGCCGCCCCGGGGAGAGGACAGCTCAGCCCAGGCCCTGAAGGATGAGAAGGAGCCAGCTGCATAAAGACCTGGAGAAAGGGGATTGCAGGCCGAGGGAACAGCAAATGAAACCCCCTGAGGCCAGAACATGGGCAACAGCTATGTGGCTGGAGAAGAGAGACTGGAGAATCAGAGCCAGAGCCAGAGCCTGGTAAGACTGGTTAGGAGTCTGGATTTTATTGCAGGCGATGGCAAGCCATCAGACAGTAGGGGAGTGACATGATCTGCTCTAGGATTTTAAAAGATTTAATGGGACACAAGAAACAGTAATCATAGTTGCCCCAGGGGAGGGAAATGATGGCTAAGGAATGGGACAGACAAAGGATTGTTCTTGCTGCAGACCCTTCTGTCCTTTCTAAATTTAGTACCAGATGGGGTTATACAAACCATACCCCCAAACCCCCCACAAACAGTTTGTAACCTGGAAAATGTACATAAGAAGTGAAAAAAATTGGGATATAAAACTAGGGTACAGTCCCAATCTTGTATAGATGATCGTAAGTATACACATGGCCATCATGTACACATGCCTAGACAGAAGACAGGGAGGGTGCGCCACAGGATTTACAGAGGTTAGCTCTGGATACTGGACACAGGGATGCTTTAATTTCCTTCTTTGTTTTCTATTTGTTTCTTCACTTTTCTACAATGGTCATGAATTACTTTTGTTTGTTTTGAGATGTAGTCTAGGCTGGAGAGCAGTGATGTGATTAATGCTCACTGCAACCTCTGCCTCCCGAATTCAAGAGATTCCCCTGCCTCAGCCTCCTGAGGAGCTGGGACTACAGGCTCGTGTCACCACACCTGGCTAATTTTGTATTTTTAGTAGAGACGGCATTTTACCATGTTGGTCAGGCTGGTCTCGAACTCCTGACCTCAAATGATCCTGCCCTCCTCGGCCTCCCAAAGTGCTGGGATTACAAGTGTGAGCCACCGCACCTGTCCAATTTACTTTTTTTTTTTTTTTTTTGAGATGGAGTCTTGCTCTGTCACCAGGCTGGAGTGCAACCTGTCTCGGTTCACTGCAACCTCCACCTCCCGGGTTCAAGTGATCCTCTTGCCTCAGCCTCTTGATAGCTGGGACTATAGGCGCGAGCCACCATGTCCAGCTAATTTTTCGTATTTTTAGTAGAGTCACGGTTTCACCATGTTGGCCAGGATGGTCTCGATCTCTTGACCTCGTGACCACCCACCTCAGTCTCCCAAAGTGCTGGGATTACAGGGGTGAGCAACCATACCTGGTCCAAAGTACTTTTATAAGTGAAAAAAGAGAGATCACTTTGGCTGACTAGTAGTGAATAGCTTGAAGGGGAACACGGATGGAATCAGGCCAGTTAAGAGGCTGACTTGATGATTTGGATTAGACTTGCTTGGGGAGGGCTTTCCACCTGCAACTGAGATTTTGTGATCAGGAGTGCCAGGGTCAGTCCTGGATGATGTGCTGCCTTGGCTCTGGAGAATACCCCACGTTCCACCTGCATCCTTATCCCCGTCATTCCTCCTGGTGGGAGAGCCCCATAGTGGACCTTTTGCTACAGTGGTGATTGGCAGACTAAGGAAAACATCCACAGTGAGAAAGATTTAGGGCCAGGAGAAATGTTTGTCCCATAACATCTCTGAGCCTCTGTTTTCCCTTCTGTGAAATGGGACAATAACAGCGATACTATCTTCCTCTTAGAACTGTTGGGAGGCCAATGGCTGATGGTGTCTGCAGCAGCGGCGCTCCATGAATGGTAAGGGCTCTGGGGTTTGCTGTTGCCAGACAAATGTTGGTTGAGCTAGGCCTCTTCCACCAAGGGATCTAGGTGTCCTTGCCCTTGAGAGGGTTGACACTGCATTCTACAAAGGTTTTCTCCTCTCCGGGGGTGCTTTGAGATTGGTCCTTATTGGGCAGCTCCCCTGGGTAAGTCTCCAGGAAGCTGACACCACCGGAAAAAGCGGAATTCAAATGCAGCTGTGCTCCTGAGCCCCCTCCCCCAGCCACATTCAGGGGTGAAGCTGAGTGTTTGAAAAGGGCTCTGTGTTGGGAGGGCCGGCCAGGCACACAGTAAATCGTGCTTTGAATGGGAGTTATTTTTGTGCTCAGTGTTTGCTTAAGAGGGCTCGCTCCTGCCTGAACTCGTTGCGATCCTCACCCTTTGCTAGTCCCCTTTCTGGAACCCGGATACATCAGCCAGGGAGGCCATCGCAATGCCTTTGACCAGATGGGGAACTAGACCCACGGAGGATTGCTTCCCTTCTGTCAGCTCCCTGCCCTGAAGCAGGAAGGCATGCTCTGGATGGTGGTCTTTGCCTCGGTGACTACCCACCTTTTTGACTGCCCCTTCCTTAGTCCTCTGGAAGACTTGATTAGGATATTGCTACAGGCCAGCTCAGCAGGGTTCCTCCAACCTCTGTCAGCTTCTCTGATCTAGAGTGACTGGTTTTTTAAAAAATGCAAATACTTTCCTCTGAGCAGCAGTGATACAGTAGTTCCCTCCTAAGAGCCCTTGTTTATGCCATGGACCCAGCTTAAAGCCCATGGTGATGAAGCCTTCCAAGCTCCCCTAAGAAAAGATTTCTGTCCAGCCTGTATGGTCCACAGCATAGAACCTTTTTTTTATTTTTGGAGATGGAGTGTTGCTCTGTTGCCCAGGTTGGGGTGCAGTGGCGCGATCTTGGCTCACTGCAACCCAGGCTTCCTGGGTTCAAGCGATTCTTCTGCCTCAGCCTCCCGAGTAGCTGGGATTACAGGTGCCCACCACCATGCCTAGCTAATTTTTGTATTTTTAGTAGAGATGGCGTTTCACCATCTTGGCCAGGCTGGTCTTGAAGTCTTGATCTTGTGATCTACCCGCCTCAGCCTCCCAAAGTGCTGGGATTACAGGCATGAACCACGGTGCCCGGCCACCTTTTTTTTTTTTTTTTTTTTGAGACAGAGTCTGGCTCTGTTGCCCAGGCCAGAGTGCAGTGGCTTGATCTTGGCTCACTGCAACCTCCGTCTCTTAGATTCAAGTGATTCTCCTGCTTCAGGCTCCCCAGTAGCTGGGATTACAGGCATGCATCACCAAGCCCCGCTAATTTTTGTACTTTTAGTAGAGATGGGATTTCACCATGTTGGCCACGGCTGGTTATGAACTCCTGACCTCAGGCGATAAGCCCAACTCAGCCTCCCAAAACGCTGGGATTACAGGTGAGAACCACCGAGGCAGGCCTCACAGCATAGAACCTTGTAGCTACAGGGGGCTGTCCTGCCCTAGGGGGTGGCAGGAGGTCCTTCTTGCTTTAAGAAGACCCCTCTGCTTCCATGGCCTGCCTCTTCTGTGAGTACCTGGAGGCCCTGAGGCCTGCTTCCTTGCTCACTCCTGGCAAGAGCGGACTGTAGTGCTCTCAGGGAGGATCTTGATGGTCTTGATGGACAGCAGCAGTGGTCAGACCTTCTAGAGGCTGTGAGGTGAGGAGGAAGTGGCTGAGGTCTCCCCTGCCTCCTCCCAAGGTCTTCCATGGGCAAACCAAAGCCCCAGGATATGTTGAGTCTGTGTCCGGGCATCTGAGTCCTGAGTGTGCACCGGGTGTGCACAGCTAGGAAACGTCCTGAGATCTGTAGCCACATGTTGAGGGCTTCAGCCAGGGGTGCTTTTTGGGGAGAGGAATGTGTATAGCATAGCAGAGGAAAAGAAGGAAGAAGTGGGGCAGCGTCTCCAGCTGCCACCTTTCTTCTCAAATAGCTTTCGATACCCAGGCCCTTTTGGTCACAGGAAGTCTGACACTGGGAAGTCATCAAATTTGGAATTCAGTTCCTTCCACTCTCCCCCCAGCGGTGGCCTTAGCATTTAAATAGCCTTGGCATGAAGCCCCATAAACTGCCCAAGGGATTGGGGCAAGGTTGGGGGGGAGGGTATTAGTGTTACCCCCTACATTGTTCCCCTGTGTCTTCTGGGGACCTGTCCCAGCTAGGGTGTCAGTGTTTTGGCTTGAGAGGAGAGAGAGGGGAAGGGTCCACAGACTGGGCAGGAGCCCCCTCCACAGACTGGCTCCCCTCCCGCTCTGGTGGTTTTGGTTGTAATCCCTGCCAAGCTCCCTGGGGGATCCGCCCCAGAGGAGGCCAGACTGTTCTCCTCCCCTCTGCCTTACCTCCCCCAGTCCCCGCCCCCTGCTTGACTCAGAATGGAATGTGCAGCCTGTGGAACAAGATGGAGTGAGAAATGGTTCCCAGAGGGCCGTGGGCCCGCCCTCTCCCATCCCTCCACAAAGCGGGTGAGGAACCTGGGAGCAGGGCCTTGTCCCAGGTATGGCTGGTGGTGCCCCGATGCAGACCTAGGCCCTGTGCTGAGCTGGTGCAGAGGCAGGCTGATGCTGTGGGGGTCCAGCACCAGCCGTTTGAAGCTTTCTTATGAGTCCAGCATGCAGGCAGGTGCTGAGTTAGAGGAGGTGCAGCAGGCAGAGCAGCTCCCGTAGCTGGGGGTGGTCAATATCCTTTGTTGAATTCTTTTTTTTTTTTTTTGGTGTTGGAGGGAATTGCCTGAGGTCAGGAGTTCAAGAACAGCCTGGCCAATTTGGTGAAACCCCTGACTTCTCTTTTTTTTTTTTTAAAGATAGTGGCTCATGTTCATTTTCTTATATCTGTAGTATCTAAAAGTAATACAACAAAGTGTATCACTTTTGACATCGGAATGAAAAGTATTTAAAATACATCTAATATTGCCAGATAGTGAAACAGAAAAGTCGCCAGTGTTGGTTTCCACGGAAGGCCAGAGGAGTCAGGGCTTGACCAGCATGAAGAGGGGTTCCGGCCGGAGGAGTGGTTGTGGAAATATGTCAGACTGGGCTGATGCCCTTTCACGATGACTATTGAGGGGACCCCACAGACCCCCTGGCAGGCTCTGGGAGTGGGGGTCAGTAAGGGGGGTGTTGCCCGGGACTCATGGGGCCTCCTGCTTTGGCCCTGGAGCCTGGGAAAGGCTAGACAGGGAGGGGAGCCTTGGCGTGAGCTGCCCTCAACACTGACTTAAAAGCATTAACTCTTGCCTGGCCACACAAGGCAGGACCTGGCATTTCTCAGAGTGGAGGGTGAGGAGGGTTTTCCTGTCTTAGCCCTCAGCCTGTTCAGGGTGTGAGGTCCCCCACCCTCACCCGAACAACCTCTCCCCACCCTCCAGCCCTATTGAAGGAGTCTGAAGTCACTCAACCATCCCTGTGAGGTTTTGATTCTGGCCTGTTCTATGAGGGTGGGGTAGGGTGGGGAAGGACGGGGGAGGGGTGGAAGGAAGCCTGTGTGCAGGTACAGCTGGCGCGCAGAGGCAGGTGCGGTGAGGGCAGTAGGACAGTGTTGAAAGCAGAGGGAGTGGCCCCTTCAGCCCCTGCCATTTCTCAGGCTTGCCTGGCTCCTCTCTTCTTGGCAGATGGAGGAGTGTGTGTGTGTGTCTGTGTGTGTGGCTGAGTGTGATGTGTGTGTGATGTGTAGGTGTATGTGTGTGTGTGGAGGGCCAGGTGTGTGTGTTTGTGGAAGGCTGAGTGTGATATGTGTGTGTGTGTGTGTGTGTGTGTAGGCCCAGGTGTGGCGTGTGTGTGTGTGTGTGTGTGTGTGTGTATGTGTGCAGGCAGGCAGGGGCCTGTGCTCTGGAGACCCTGGCCAGGCTCCTCTGACCCATGGGAACCAGGCAGGGCCTCCGAGAGCTCCAGGGAGACACTGAGGACATTAGATGGATGTCAAGAAGGAAGGGAGAGTAGAGTGGGAGAAAAAGGAAGAGCCAGAACAGCCCCCAGAGCTTCTGGTCCCCCAAGCACATTGGGGTTTCAATGCCGGTATAGCTGGGGAGGGGCAGAAGTGGGCAATCACCCCCTTCCCACCTTTCACTCTGTCACCTTTGTTTCCATGGCAATCATGGAACCCCCCCACCCCCACCCAGCCATCTCCCTGGCCCAGGAACACGTAATGTGGGGGAGTCTGGCCAGGGCAAGGGGCTGAGGAAGAGAGAGGAGTGGCAGAGAGAGGCCCAGTGGTGGGCTCCCTAATAGGGGCTGGTGGGGGAGGGAGAGGAGACCTCTCCTCTTAGTTGGGTAACATACCCTAGCCAGTAAACTCCTGGGGACCAGAACAGGAAACAGGGTCAGAGAACAGAGGAAGGGGACCTGTGTCAAATCTTGACTTGGGTAGAGGTGGGTAGCAAGAGCGCTTCTCTTTGATACCTGAGGTAGACAAGAGATGGACTTGACTGCTCTCAGCCAGAGAATTCTTGAAATGGATGTACAAGTCTAGGTGAATGGGCCTCTTTTAGAGTTGTGCAGCGCACAGTCTGTACAACTGTACACCTTAGCCTGTTGGAACTGGCTGAAAGCTTCAGGGACCTTTGCTTTTCATAATGTAAATTCTTCTCTTCTACTGGGTTCACCTGACCTTAGATCCATACTCCTCACCATGGTGGCACCCTCCATTGGGGCTGATTTTGGCTATCTGTGTTACCGTTTTCTGGGCACTGATTAACTTGAAGTGTGGAGAACCAGAGTTGTGTGTGTGTGTGGGAAGGGGGTTGTATGTGAGTGTCGGTGTGTTTGGCAGTTTGGAGAGGATCTGTTGGACTGCCGACACCCATTGTTGAGCCTGAGTCCTCTTGGGCCAATTGGGCACAGGTGTAAGGGACCTCCGGATTCCTGAGTCAGGACTGACCGGGTTTAGGAGCTCTCAGATAGGGCAAGTAAGACTGAAAAGGGACACATAGGGAAGAGGGGAAGTTTCTGCCTCACCTGACAGCAACCCCTGCCCCAGGCCCTTTTGCTGTTCCTCAGCTCACAGGGTCTTCTCATCTCCCTGCCTTCCTCTCTCCACCTCCCATCATCTAAACTCACCCATTCCTTGCCCTTCAGGATCCGTGCTTCTTGATCTCGAAGGAAACAGCTTGGCTAGCCAGTTTTACCAATCTAGGTGCGTGTGCTGGTGGCAGATTAACAGGCAACTCCAGAAGCACATTGGCCTTTTAAGCAGGCATGGGGCCTTACTAAGGCAAGAGGTGATTGAAAAGCGGGAGCTTGGCCAGGCAAGGTGGCTCACGCCGGTAATCCCAGCACTTTGGGAGGCTGAGGTGGGTTGATCAGGAGGTCAGGAGATCGAGACCATCCTAGCTAACACAGTGAAACCCCGCCTCCATTAAAAAATTAAAAAAAAAGAAAATCGGGAACTTGGGTTGGAGATGGAGTGGATGTTGGGGCCTGTTGGGGGCCTGCTCTGGTCCTCCGTCCCTGAGGCAGGTATGTAGGGAGCACCTGCCTTTTGACTATGCTTGGCTACCTGAGACTGGAGCCGAAAGACCATGAGGCCAGCACAGCCGGACACAGTTTTGAAAAAGTGAAGCAGGCTGGGTGCAGTGACTCATGCCTGTAATATCAGCACTTTAAGAGGCTGAGGTGGGCGGAGCACCTGAGGTCGGGAGTTCGAGACCAGCCTGACCATCATGGAGAAACGCCATATCTACTAAAAATACAAAATTAATCAGTTGTAGTGGTGTGTGCCTGTAATCCCAGCTACTTGGGAAGGCTGAGGCAGGAGGATCGCTTGAACCCGGGAGGTGGAGGTTGTAGTGAGCTGAGATCACACCATTACACTCCAGCCTGGCAACAAGAGTGAAACTTCGTCTCAAAAAAAATAAAAAAAAAAAGAAAGTAAAATAAATAAATGATACCAGTACTGACAAACCGAGGAGAAGGAGGGACAGGGCTGGATGCTGCTTCAGGAGCACCCACACCAGATTTGGGCAGCCAGGGAAGTCTCCCTGAAAGACGGAACATAAAGACCTGGAAGGTGGGGGGAGAACAGGTCAGAGGGAGGAGGAGGTCATAAGGGCACGTCCCCTCCACATCTCAGAGAGGCCCCACATGGGCCTGTAAGGGCATGTCAGATAATCCTGTTCCTCACCAAGGACCTGGGTGACTTTGTAGGGAGAATGAGTGCTGGGCATTTGGAGACAAGGAGGCCAAGGGCTCCCAGAACTCAGGGACCTGTACAGCTATGGGTTGTGTGTGCCAGCAAGGGGGAGCATGGGTTTTGGTGTGCACTAACATACGTGGGCGCCCTGCCGGTGGGGGTGCTGGGGATGGGGGCTGCCTGTGGTGTGGTACTGTGGGTTCAAGCGGGACTTGGGCACTGTGTAGTGTGTGGCCCAAGCTGCTGCGGGATTGAAACCCCAAGCCTCTCCCAGGCAGCTGCGGGGGGTGCAGGATTGCTAGGGCCAACTGCAAATTAGCCAGGCTGGCATTAAATGCCTTTGCTGCCTCTCTCCTCCCATGCCTCCCTACCCTCCCGAAAATCAACAACCGTGTCAACAGCAGGGCAATTGTGCTTGGCCAGCAGCCTCCAGGGCTGCCAGGACCGGGCAGGTGCTGGCAGGGGCTGCTGGAGCCCCACGCTGGGAGCAGGCTGGGCCTGGCTGCCAGGGCTGCAGGATAAACAAGGCCGCACACAGGCTCGGCCGGGAGGGAGGCCACAGGCAGGCGGGAGGCGAGAACAGGTGTCTCAGGAGCTCTGTAGACACAAAGGGCCTCTTGTCTCCTCCTCCCTGGCCCCAGGGAGCCGACCCCCTCCTCCCTCCTCTCAGGCCCCGCCCAGAGGTCAGTGACCAGGTCAGCCAGGGGGTGCTGTCTTCCAGATTCCCCCTCTGCCTTCTCTCAGGGTTTGTTTTTCTTGCTTGAGACAGAGGTGAGACCAGTCCATGTGGGGGGAGGTGCATTAGGCTGAGAGGCAGGAGAGTTGCCTCTGAGCGAATCCACCAGCCCCAAGGCCTCTGTGTGGCTCAGTTTTCTTGCTGGAAACACAGCAAGATCTCTCTTCCCTGGGACACCCAAACATGAAATGGGTGGGAGATGGGAAAAGCATCTGGAACTTTGGGGAAGAAAGACGTGGTGAATGTCAGGAGTGATGGAAGCTGGGGTGAGACCTAAGGATTCCAGGTGGGATTTAGGGCAGGCGGTGGCTGGGGTGTGACAACCCACCTGCCTCCTTACCTATTTCTAAAGCAGACCTTTACAGAGCACCTACTGTGTGGCAGCCACTGCACTAGGGACTGGGGAGGCCATGGAGAATAATATAGTACCAGTACAGACAGACAGGCAGCTTCCAGAGCCAGGCTGCCTGTGTGGTCTTGGGTAGTAACCTAACCTAACCATGATGATAATGTTGTACCTGCCACAGGCTCATGGGGCAATTGTGATGGTGACGTGTAAAGATGTAAAATGTGAGGCCGGGCGCTTTGGCTCACACTTCTAATCCCAGTGCTTTGGGAAGCCCAGGTGGATGATCACGAGGTCACGAGTTCGAGACCAGACTGGCCAACATGGTGAAACCCTGTCTCTACCAAAAAATACACAGATGAGCTGGGCATGGTGGCACGTGTCTGTAGTCCCAGCTGCTTGGGAGGCTGAAGCAGGAGAATCGCTTGAACCTGGAAGGTGGAGGGAGGTTGCCATGAACTGAGATTGTGCCACTGCCCTCCAGCCTGGGTGACAGAGCAAGACTCCATTTCAAAAAAAAAAAAAAGATGTAAAATGTAAAGAAAGGATATGAAACAGTGCCTGGCATATAGTAAGGGCTATTAAGAGATACCTGTTATTGTCCCTCTTCCTGAGAGAGAATATTGAAGGTTCAAATCTAGCCAGAGCCTGGTGGGTAGAGAGGTAAACAAATAATGGCAGGTTGGTTAAGTACTGGACACCAGTGGTGTCCAAGGTCTCCAGGATGTCCTGGAGGAATAATGAAGTCTTCTAAGATTGTTTGGAAGCGATTTATAGAGGACATCTAGACTGTGTTTTGAGTGAGGTATATGAGTTTGCTGGTCAAGAATATAGGAATTACAAAAGCAGAAAGTGCATGTTTTTTAAAAAAAGAAGGTAGGAAATAGTGCCTTCTAGGCAGGGACACCATGTGAGCCAGAGCCTGGAGGTGTGAAAGTGCCTGAAGTACATGTCTGTGAGCACAGCTGGAGGGGTGGCCTGGGCCAGGTGTGGAGGGCCGGTGCAGCCTGGAAGGGAGTGCAGCCTGGAACCAAGTGCCTTGTCGGTTCCTCCAGGGTCGGGTGCCAGTTTTGGCCGTCATGTGTCTGTCTTACCTCCCTACTCCGCAGTTCACCGCATTATGAATAACTCAGCCTCACACACTGGAGTATCCTTCAATTTATGGAGAGGCAGGATAGCTTAGTGACAACACCATGGGTCGTTAGAGTCAGAAAGTTCTAGATTGGAGGCTTGTGGGTTTTGACTGTAGATACGGAGCCATTTACCTAATTTTTTTAAAGCCATATATATATTTGAGATTAAGTCTCCCTCTGTCACCCTGGCTGGAGTGCAGTGGCGTAATCTCAGCTCACTGCAACCTCCGCCTCCCTGGTTCAAGCGATTCTCCTGCCTCAGCCTCCTGAGTAGCTGGGACTACAGGCACGTGCCACCACGCCTGGCTACTTTTCTGTATTTTTAGTAGAGACGGGGTTTCACTATGTTGGCCAGGATGGTCTCGATCTTCTGACCTCATGATCCACCCGCCTCAGCCTCCCAAAGTGCTGGGATTACAGGTGTGAGCCAGTGTGCCTGGCCAAGCCATATTTTCTTTATCCATAAAATGGGGTAATAGTTCTCCCCCATGGCAGGGTGATGGTATGGATTAGAGAAAAACGTGTGCTGGGGGCACAGTAAGTGGTAGCTGTTAGGGTTCCTCTGTGATCTGGCCCATGTCGGAAGCCTGTCTGGTCCTTGATCTTTAGGTCTGTCACAAGGAGACAATGCTCTTTCTCCTTCCTTCTGTGACTTCTGCAGAGGTGAAAGGGCCAGGCTACCCATCGCCTGCGTAGATAAGTCAGGCTAAGAGGCCTAGGACCTCTCACCTTATACAGAGGGGTCAGGTGCCCGCTTTCCCAGGGGCACCAGCTGGGCCCTGCTGGACTGAAGCAGAAGAAGCCTGACTCCATGGTGGCTGTGGACCTTCCTGTGGCTTTCCAGGGGCTGCTCCCTGCACATGAGGCAGTAGGGTCCCCTGTCCCACGTTCTCTTATGGGGGCCCCCTGACATCTTCCCTTTCCAGCTGTGCTGATGTTTCCGGGGTCTGCTGGGGCCACCGGTGCTAAGGCCATGATCTAGCTTCTACTGCTAATGGCTTGTATGCCCTCAGGCCTGTCACTTAGCCACTTGGAGCCTCACTTCCCCCATCTGCAACTTGGGAAGGACCATTTGGAGTCCTCTCAATATAAAATAAGAATTCTGGTTTGCTGGAAATAGAGTTAGATGAGGATGATGACAACCACACTGGCAGTTTTTGTTGCAGTTTCAAAACGTGGATGTGGAATCAGACACTGCCACAGCCTGCACAGGATACTTCTGTGAGGCTTATATCGGGGTACCTCACAAAACCCTCTAGTTTGGAAGGGCAGGGAGCATCTAATTCTTGAATTTGGCAGCTGAAGAAATTGGAAACGGTCTAGGTGGTGGGCTTTCCGGAGTCCGACCTGGCTGCGGATCTGCAGGGTTGAGGCTGGTCTATGCGGCATGTCTGACTTGTTTGGAACAAGTGACAGTCCACACTGGGATCTTGCTTTAGAGTCCCCTGGCCTCCTGCCCTGGTGTCTTGCCATTGGTTGTGGGGAACTGGTGATGGGAAGGGCCAGAG
This sequence comes from Cacajao melanocephalus, assembly GCA_963573385.1. Classification (NCBI taxonomy): domain Eukaryota; kingdom Metazoa; phylum Chordata; class Mammalia; order Primates; family Pitheciidae; genus Cacajao; species Cacajao melanocephalus. The sequence goes on along the minus strand of CAUYLG010008414.1, from coordinate 18,867 downwards.
CATCGAGGAATGTCTGGAGCCCACTGGGTCTCCGACAGTCACAGGGAACCATCCTGAGACTGGATCTGGAGGGATGTGTGCTTGTAGAGCCCCCATTTACCTTGTCCTCCCTCACTTCCCACCTTGGCTGTGGACATAGCCCTGTTTTCTCTTCCCCTGCAGTCATGTTTCTCAGGTAGCCACAAGGTGAGCTGAGACCAAGGAGAGGCGTTGGTGCAAAGGAGATGCTGCTGGTCGATTAGGCTGGGGACACTACTCTGGGTTCTCCTGGCCAGGTGATCAGATGACTCCCTGCGTAGCCTTGGAAACTGCCCAAGTAAGAAAGAGAGCAAGGCAAAAAGAGCAGCAGGGACACTCGGATTTTTCCAGGGATTTTGTTCATATTTACATGCCATTTGCATATGACTAGTACACTAAACATCATTTTATAATCTATCCTCAGGCACATTCAGATTTGCCCTTTACTCTTATCCTTTCCAGAGATGGCTAGTTCTGCCTTTTTGTGCCTGTCTGTGCCTTCTCACTCCTGTCCCATTTCTCCTACTCCTGGACAGAGGGTAGGTGACTGGGGACACAGTCAGCCTGGGGAGATTGGACCTGACCTCTCTAGGCTAAGCACAGAGGGCTGGATGCACAGGCCCAAGCTCCCCTCCCCACCCCACCCCAGCAGCCACCACCTCGCCTGTGTCAGGGATCAGGGCACCATGCCTGGCACTCAGCAGGTGCCCAGTAGACGTGAAGCAAAAGCTCAATTTGAGTTCGGGCAAATACATGCCGTGGAAGCTCCTCCGGACCTGGCCTTTGAGCTCATGAAGGGAGAGGCTGGTGGGTTGAAGGGAGAGGCTGGTGGGTTGAATGGAGCCTCCGGTGGTCCCCAGGGTGGAAGGAATCGATTTCCCTCTCAGCGACTGTGGCCAAGGAGCCATTTCTTTCTCTGCTTGGCCTTGCAGGAAACAGTGTTGAGAATGAGAGGAGCAGAACGGAAGAGCTAGGGCTTGTATTAATTTGTTTTTCAGATTGAGTCTCTGTTACAAGCAATTTATTACATCCGGGTCTCCAGCCAAGCACATTCTGTTCTCCAGTGTTGGGGGAAGACACTTGTGGGGGTTGGGGAAGAGGCTGGACAGGAAAGAGGAGCAGATGAACAATTTTATGACTGAGTGTGTGGTGTCTTGGCCTGTGCAAGAGGATGGTTTTAGCACAGTGTATTTTGAGCCCAGCCCGGTGTGGGGAGGTGCTCCTCTGGACGCCATGCCGTTCCCATGCGAGCCCAGACAGCCCTGGGGAGCACGGTGAATGGCTTTCCTCCCACTCTCATGCCTGGCGGGCCTCAGGCTCCAGATTTCTCTCTGTGGAATGAGGTCAGAGCAGTGATGCTTGGAACAAAATCACCATTTCTTGAGGCAGCAGGGCCTGGGGAGACCCCTCCGAGGAACAGGGGAGCAGCTGTGTGAGGGGACCCCGGAAGAGGGGGAGCAGGCAAGGCGGCCACCCCTGTGGAAAGAATGGCGCACAAGCAAAACAACCCCCTCTCTGCAAAAGTGCTGAGCTGGTGGAATTTCACTTGGCGGCTGCGAGATCAGGGCGGTAGATAGAGCCCTGCGGGCACCAGGGCTGTGTGGGTGCGGGGGTCCCTGAATAGAGGGCAGGGGCAGCACCTGTGGCACCCCCTCCACTGAGCTGGCCTCCACGCTGTCCAGGGCTCATCACTGGTCCCCATTCCTGGAGGTGCGTCCCTTACCTCCATCCACCTGTCACGTAAGTTGATCTCATTCTTCCCCTCCTTTTCCTCATTCTTCTCCCAACTGTGGCTTTGACTAGAAATAGCGACATCCTCTAGTCTTCAAAGGGCCAGTGTTGCCCAGAGGCCATGGTGCCAGAGGGCAAGGAACTCTGGTAGGAGGAACTCTTTCAGGATCTCGGAAGGAGGGCATACTTGAAGCCCCGGGGCCTCTGCCTTATGGCTGGGCCTCTGGTGGGAGCCCAGGCTGCTTAGCGAGGCTCGGTAGTGGCTTTTTGCATCCCAGCCACATCTCCAAGCTGGGTGCCATTGGATGGTTGTTGAAGGGCAGATTCACTGGAAGGATAAGAATCTCTGGTGGGACTCTGGGAAGAATCAGCACAGAGAATGTGTGTGTCGGACAGTCGGGGAGAGAGGGTGCTAGGCAGGGAGAGCATGGCCGGGTTTCTAGCTCTGAGGTTTGTACTGCTATCCTCCACACAGAGCTGGTGGCCATTTAACTCTGAGCTGGTTACTTGTCCTCTGTTCTGGGTTGACAGCCTCCTCCCCAGCTAGCTCAAGACTTCTTTTATTGAGATGGCGTCTCGCTCTGTCGCCCAGGCTGGAGTGCAATGGCGTGATCTCGGCTCACTGCAACCTCCATCTCCCGGGTTCAAACGATTCTCCTGCCTCAGCCTCCCAAGTAGCTGGGACCACAGGCGTGTGCCACCATGCCCGGCTAACTTTTTTGTATTTTTAGTAGAGACAGGGTTTCACTATGTTGGCCAGGCTGGTTTCGAGCTCCTGACCTCAAGTGATCCATCTGCTTCAGCCTCCCAAAGTGCTGGGATTATAGGTGTGAGCCACCACGCCTGGCCAAGCTCAAGACTCTTGCCGGAGGTTCAGGAAAGGATGAACTCAGATTTGATTCAGCACGGGTGAATTTGGTAAGTGTGTACTGAGCACGGATTCTGGGCCCAGTGTTATGCTAAGACGAGCCTCTGTAGGGTACCTTTTTACCAGGTGCTGCAAGGAACACCGGTGACTTACAGAGGCTGAGGAGCCCCTCTAGGTTGGGAAGGGATAGTGTTAGTTTAGATTGCAGTTAGGTGGAGACCATGTACGTCAGAAGGAACCTTGGACACAGGCCGAGGAGCTAGGACTTTGTTGACAGTGGGGAACCAGAGGATCTCTCAGAGAACTTTCAGAATGGGTAGCTCGTTCATTCAGGCTGAAGCTGCTGTCTCATTGTCCTACAAAAAACTACAACAGAACCCTGTTCTTTCCCTTTCCATTCAAAGACATTTTTGCTGCCTTCTGTTTTGAACTGCCTGGTAACTGAGACAACTTTCTCTTCCCTGCCAGGGCTAGTGGGTTCCCAGGGCTGCTACCCTGGGAAAAAGACAAGTTGCTTTTCCTCATCTGCCCTGACACATGCTGCTCACGGCTTTGGTCCCACTGGGGTCCAAGCAAATCAGCATGGCCAGCTTTCCTGGGTTATCCGGCATGTGCAGTTTCCAGGATGGGCATGCTTATGTTGTTCAGGATTGAGGAATATTGATCTCCAGATGTCTTTATTATTTATTTATTTAGAGACGGAATCTCGCTCTATTGCCCAGGCTGGAGTGCAGAGGCGTGATGTCGACTCACTGCAACCTCCGCCTCCTGGGTTCAAGTGATTCTCCTGCCTCAGCCTCCTGAGTAGCTGGGATCAGACACCCGCCACCATGCCTGGCAAATTTTTGTATTTTTAGTAGAGACGGGGTTTCATCATGTTGGCCAGGCTGGTCTCAAACTCCTGACCTTGTGATCCTCCCTCCTCAGCCTCCCAAAGTGCTGGGATTACAGGCGTGAGCCACCGTGCCCAGCCAACTTTGGCTCTTCTCTCTTCTCTTCTCTTCTCTTCTCTTCTCTTCTCTTCTCTTCTCTTCTCTTCTCTTCTCTTCTCTTCTCTTCTTCTCTCTCTTTCTTTCCTGTCTGCCTTTCTCTCCCTTTTTGTTTCCTTCCTTTTCTTCTCTGCCTCTTTCACTTTCTCTCTTCTTTCTTTCTTTCTTTTTTTTCTGAGATGGAGTTTCACTCTTGTTGCCCAGGCTGGAGTGGAATAGCACGATATTGACTCACTGCAACCTCCGCCTCCCACGTTCAAACAATTCTCCTGCCTCAGCCTCCTGAGTAGCTGGGATTACAGGCGCGTGCCACCACGCCCAGCTAATTTTTGTATTTTTAGTAGAGACGGGGGTTTCACTATGCTGACCAGGATGGTCTCGAACTCCTGACCTCATGATCTGCCTGCCCTGGCCTCCCAAAGTGCTGGGATTATAGGCACGAGCCACCGCGCCGGGCCTCTCTCTCTTCTTTCTTTGACATAAGGTCTTGCTCTGTTGCCCAGGCTGGAGTGCAGTGACACCACCCTGGCTCACGGTACCCTTGAGCTCCTGGGCTCAAGTGATTTTAGTTGTGACTTAGGCGCATGCTACCACCCATGGCCAAATGTTAAGTTTTTTGTAGAAACAAGGTCTTGCTATGTTGCCTAGGCTAGTCTTCAAAGTCCTGGCCTCAAGCAGGCCTCCTGCCTTGGTCTCCTGAAGCACTGGGATTACTGGCACGGGCCCACCACATCTGGCCCAGAACCTTTTTTTTTTCCTTTGAGACAGGGTTTTGCTCTGTTGCTCAGGCTAGAGCACAGTGGCATCATCACGGCTCACTGCAGCCTTGACCTCCTAGGCTCAAGCAATCCTCTTGCCTCGGCCTTCCAAAGTACTCGGATTACAAGCGTGAGCCACCACGTGTGGCCTAAGAACTTTCTTACATTTGGTTTCTTACATTCTGGTTTTCTCACCTACAAAGTGGGAAAAGAATAACACCTACTTTGTGAGAGTAAAAGGATGTAATAAAGTGATGTATATATGATGCCACTTAGTATAGAACCTGGAGTATAGACGGCTCTGGTAAGTGGGAGCTGGTATTAGTGTCATGGCCGCTGTGGTGGTGGCTGTTGAAGTCTGTCCTGGGGTGGGACAGTCCAGCTCTCCTGGGCCTACTTGGATTTGGGGGACCACTCCTCCTAGGGTCATGAGCATGACCTCTTTGGGATCTGGGAAAGGAAGGGAAGCAGCTCTCTGGTGTGTGGAGGGGATAGGTATTGTCCCCTGTCCCCTCTGTCCCCCACAATATTCTTCCTTCAGTTGCGACGTGCAGATTCGCTGTGCAGCCCGGGTCAAGTTACTTAGCGTCTCTGCGTTTCTGCTTTTTAACTGTGAAATGCCATTAAATCACGATGCCCTCATCTGAGAAGGGAACATTAAAAGCATCACACGAGAAGAGTCTAGAATAGTGTGTGGGAATCTTATCCAGGTGTTTGCTACTGTTGCTGTTTGTTGCTGTGGTTATTCTGTATTGGAGTGACCCCTGTTCAGTCAAAGAAGCAAGGGTGAGAGCCGCTGTCCCCAGTGTAGCAGCGTGGGGACATGGGGTGGAGGTGGGTTGGGGCGTGGACCTGCCATGCTGGCCCCAGGGAACAGCCCAGAAAAGGAAAGAAACTGTCACATACTAGCTGTAGGTAGGGTACTCCCAGGTGTGACCGAAATGACATTCTGGCCCAGAGCACACTGCCTTTTCTTCCCACCCTAACTGGTCACCGAGGGGACAGTTCTACACTACGTAGGATTGATTTCTGTGAAATCCATGGCATTTACATGTAGTTTTGAGGGACTGCTTTGAGGCATGAAGCTACCACATTCACAAAACCCAATTGCGGGTGAATTGTAATTTATAGTAATAAACAGCCTGTACCTGACCTTTGGATCCTGGGTGCTCAGGATGATGCCTGTAGGGCCTGACAGGAAGTGAGGGTGGTGGCATGGGTGTGGGGGGCCACCCTCCCTCTGGCCAATGTGGCGGGCAACATGCAGGCCCAGAGAGGTTTTGTCAACAGCTGTCCCCTTGGCACCAAGCCCCAGCAGGCGGAGAGGGTTAATTGGGGTTTGGACTGCCTGTGGAAAAATCTTCTCAAAGATCTCGTGCTGTGGTTTGGAACTTTGGAGTCAGGCATACTGTAAGTGGAATTTTGTCTCCACACAAGCTTCAGTTTCCTCATCTATACAATGGGTTTTGTCCCTGCAGAAAATATCTGTGAAGTGCTTAGCTGGTGGTGATCACTCGATAAATAGCAGGCACTGTCCTTATCTTTCTGATGAGGAGCTTCTGTATGGGGCCTGCCCTGAGCTACAGCTCAATCTCGGAAATCAGAAGCTTAGTAACACTTTTACTTCCACTGCATTAAAGGCCTGGGAGCCCTCCCCTACATCTACTTTTGTCTCTCAGAGAAGAAGTAATAATTCACTCCATGTGCAAATGGAAAAACAGACCTGAAAGGTTGGGTGGTTTGTTAAAGGCATCCAAATCTCTTACACATGTGTGGGGCTTTATCAACCATCAAGTGTGTAAAGGGCGTTGACATTTAGAAAATAACTGTGCCGAGGCTCCTAGGGATCTGGTGTGTGTATTTTGACTCCCAGTTTACGGACGGGAAAGATGAGGCTCAGAGAACTTAGATGAGCCCAGGATCGCACATTGAGTTTGCGGCAGAGTTGATACTCAAATTCGAGCCCTCTGCTTTTTCCGCTGCATACCCAGACCTCTCATCTGGGCTCTTCTAGACGCTCTCCGCAATTATTTTTTCCCCTCCATACAGGTAGATCTGTGAAGGTGGAGAGTCAGGAGCCGGGAGGGACAGGGTTAAATTCTTCCTAAGCTACAGAGCTGGTTTTGAGCTGGGCGCCTTCAGTGACCCCGTTTATTGACCCCCTTCCCTTGGGTCAGGTCTGCAGGCAGTAGGGGGAAGGGAAGCACTGCAGGGAGCTCTAATGGCCCAGTAGGGGCAGAGAGAGGGCCAGGAAGGGGATGCTCATCTGTCTCCCTCTTTGGACAGAGATGAACAAAGATACCGGTGACTTTTTCAGTCTCCACAGAAAACCCCCAAGTTTCCCTTGTGGGCTGCCATCGGCTGGGCCCCACTCTTAATCATACCATGGAGCACGGGTAGCTCCTGTAGACACAGCAAACCCTGTGATGTGCTGTTGGTTAAGTGGGAACTGGGATGTTTTTGCCAGTAAAGCACCAAATCAGAAAATGGAAGCATCAAATGAACCTTAGGGCTAGTGGGACTTTGGGGCTTGCCTGTCATTCATTGAAAAGGAAAAGGATGGTTTGGGTGGCCCACAGAAGCCAGCATCTGTGACCTCAAATGGATGAGTCCCTGCAAACTGGGAATGCTGCCCACTTCCTCTTCCTCTCCCCAACTGGCCACTGTCCTGCCACTCACTCCTATGAGCACGGACCTTCTGTTTTAGAGCTTCAGTCTGGACCATTGTGCTGTGTCCTCTCCAGGCAGGGAGGACACCAGGGGCAAACCTTATTCTGCGGCCCTGAGCTGCACAGTGAGTCCCCCAGGGTTGTACGGCAAGCCAGGGGCGGAGCTGTTCTGGAAACAAGCATCAGCTCGGTGCTTGCCTTGAAACCGCCAACCTAAGATGCACATCCAAGGGGAAAGGATTTCCAGTAAAGTGAAGGAACTGATTTTAGGGGAAGACTAAATCTCTTCCTCTATCTCCATCTTCTCGTCATCTGGGTCCCTTGAACTCCCTGCTGAGAAATCCTAAATACACCTTGTCTCTGGGGTGCACGTGGAAGCCTTTAATTGTTTCTGGAGGCAGTGAGAGAAGGACTTCTAGTTGGTCGGGCGGGTCTGGCACTGTCTGGCTCTCGCTGCTTCTAGACACTTCAATTAGTGATGTTAATTACGGCCTTGGGAACACAGGTTCTCCCAAGGCAGCCATTCTCCAGCTCTGCTGCCCCCGAAACCCCCTCACCAGTTGGTGAGGCTATGTTTATGACCTTGCCTCTGCCCATCTGTGGATTAAAGACGCCCTGAAAGCATAACTTATTAGCAGTTTTTTGTTCTCTCCATCTTTTAAAAAATCGGATTAAAGTAGACATAATGTAAAATTTACAATATTTAAGTATGTAGTTCAGAGGCATTGAGTCCATTCACATTGTTTTCCAGCCCTTAGAGTCTTGCTCTGTCGCCCAGACTGGAGTGCAGGGGTGCGATTTCGGCTCACTGCAACCTCTGCCTCCCAGGTTCAAGCGATTCTCCTGCCTCAACCTCCCGAGTAGCTGGGACTACAGGCGCACGCCATAATGCCCAGCTAATTTTTGTAATTTTAGTAGAGATGGGGTTTTACCACGTTGTCCAGGATGGTCTTGATCTCCTGACCTCATGATCCACCCTCCTTGGCCTCCCAAAGTGCTGGGATTACAGGCTTGAGCCACCGCGCCCAGCCTCTGTTCCCATTTAAACAATCAATAGCTTCCCCTTCCTCTCTCACTCCAGCACCTGCAACTCTATTCTGCTTTCTGTCTCTATGAATTTAGCTATTCTAAGTACCTCACATAAGTAGACTCATACAATATTTGACCTTCTGTGACTGGCTTATTTCAGTTAACATAACATCTTCCAGATTTGTCTACATTGTAGATGTGTCAAGATTGCCTTCCAGCTTAGGGCTGATGATATTTCATCGCATGTATATATCATATTTTGTTGATCCATTCATCCATTGATGGACACTTGAGTTGTTTCCCATTTTGGCTGTTGTGAGTAATATCACTATGAGTTTTGGGGGTATATGCCCAGAAGTGGAATTGCTGGATCATATGGTAACTCTATGTCTAATTTTTTGAGGAGCCACCAGCCTGTTTTTCCTTTTCTTTTCTTTCTTTCTTTTTCTCTCTCTCTTTCCTTCCTCCCTCCCTCCCTTCCTTCCTTCTTCCTTTCCTTTCCTTTCCTTTCCTTTCCTTTCCTTTCCTTTCCTTTCCTTTCCTGTCCTTTCCTGTCCTTTCCTGTCCTGTCCTGTCCTGTCCTGTCTTACTCTGTCTTCAGGCTGGAGTGCAGTGGCATGATCACAGCTCACAGTAGCATCAACCTCCTGGGCTCAAGCGATCCTCCCACCTCAGCCTCCCAAGTAGCTGGGACCACGGTGCATGCCACCAGGCCCAGCTTATTTATTTTCGAGGCAGAATCTTGCTCTGTCGCTCAGGTAGGAGTGCAGTGGCGCAATGTTGGCTCACTGCCGCCTCTACCTCCTAGGCTCAAGCAATTCTCAAGCGTCAGCCTCCCAAGTAGCTGGGATTATAGGCACCTGCCACCACACTTGGCTAATTTTGTATTTTTAGTAGAGATGGAGTTTCATTTCACCATATTGGCCACGCTGGTCTCAAACTCCTTGACTTCATAATCTGCCCGCCTCGGGCAGTGTTGAGATTACAGGTGTGAGACACCACGCCCAGCTAATTTTTGTATTTTCTGTAGAGACAGGGTTTTGCTATGTTGCCCAGGCATCCATCCTGTTTTTCATAGCAGCTATACCACTTTTCATCTTACATTTCCATCAGAAATTCTCTATCCTTGCCGATTCTCCTCCTCCTCTTTCTTTTCTTCTTCTTTCTCCTTCTTTTTCGGATAATAACCATCCTGTTAGGTGTGAAGTGAAATCCCATTGTGCTCTTTATCTTTTAAGAGGAAGTCAAAGCCTGAGAAACACTGATAGATGCTCCTCAAAAAATTAGACATAGAGTTACCATATGATCCAGCAATTCCACTTCTGGGCATATACCCCCAAAACTCATAGTGATATTACTCACAACAGCCAAAATGGGAAACAACTCAAGTGTCCATCAATGGAGGAATGGATCAACAAAATGTGATATATACATGCGATGAAATATCATCAGCCCTAAGCTGGAAGGCAACCTTGACACATCTACAATGTAGACAAATCTGGAAGATGTTATGTTAACTGAAATAAGCCAGTCACAGAAGGTCAAATATTGTATGAGTCTACTTATGTGAGGTACTTAGAATAGCTAAATTCATAGAGACAGAAAGCAGAGGCCCTTGGGCCCAGGCTTTCTAGCCCTGTCCTGGCTTCCATTCTGTGTCCTAAACACCTTTTGCTGTTTTGTCCCCAGCCCATCAAGAGAGGGCAGGTGGGGTCCACTGACTGTTAGGGGCCCTGCCTTCCCTCCTGTCACAGCAGCAGAGTGGCTGTGACCTGGCAGAGGTGTTGGGAGGGTGGATGCCCTTAGGGGTCCGGAGGAGGTTTCAGTAAGGTGAAATTGAAAGAGTTGAATCATTTCAACCATGGGGCATGGGGACAAAGCAAATCATGGCGCAGCCATAGAGTGCAAGATGTGCAACCATTAAAAACGGCTTTACGAATCACTTTTAATATTCAGTTTTTGGCAACATGAAAACTGCTGAGTACCATTAAGTGGGAGAAAATAAATAACATAAAAACTTGCCTATGAGTTCAATGATGAAAAAGAAAGCCACCTTCAAAAAAAGGATTTCATAGAAATAGGCCAAATTGTTATCAGTGGCTACCTCCTGGATGGATGTGAAATGGGTCTGTCGCCCAGGCTGGAGTGTACAGTGGCACAATCTCGGCTCACTGCAACTTCTGCCTCCCGGGTTCAGCGGATTCTCCTGCCTCAGCGTCCTGAGTAGCTGGGACTATAGGTGTGTGCCACCACATCTGGCTAATTTTTTTTTTTTTGTATTTTTAGTAGAGATGGGGGTTTCACCATGTTAGCCAGGATGGTCTCGATCTCCTGACCTCGTGAGCTGCCAGCCTTGGCCTCCCAAAGTGCTGGGATTACAGGCGTGAGCCACCATGCCCGGCCTGTTTTCTTATTTTTTAATGTTTTGAGACAAGGTCTTGCTCTGTTGCCCAGGCTGGAGTATAGTGGCATGATCATGGTTCACTGCAGCCTCAACCTCCTAGGCTTAAGTGATCCTCCCACCTCAGCCTCCCTAGTACCTGGGACTATAATTGTGTGCCACCACAGCTGGCTAATTTTTTTGTATTTTTGTAGAAATGGGATTTTGCCTTGTTGCCTAGACTGATCTCGAACTCCTGAGCTCAAGCAATCCACCAGCCTCAGCCTCCCAAAGTGCTGGGATTGCAGGGGTGAGTCACCATCGCCCAACCTGTTTTATGTTCTAAATTTTGCAGATTGGCTGGACGGGGTGGCTCACACCTGTAATTCCAGCACTTTGGCAGGCCAAGGTGGGCGAATCACTTGAGCTCAGGAGTTCAAGACCAGCCTGACCAACGTAGTGAAACTCCATCTCTACTAAAAATACAAAAATTAGCTGGGCGTGGTGGTGGGCGCCTGTAATCCCAGCTACTCGGGAGGCTGAGGCAGGAGAATTCCTTGAACCCGGGAGGCAGAGCGGTTGTAGTGGGCTGAGATGGTGCCACTTATACTGCAGCCTGGGCGACAGAGTGAGACTCAAAAAAAAAATTATTTTTTTTTTTGCAGATTTTCTACAATAAGCACACACTCCTTTTATATGTAGGAAAAAACTGATGAGAGTGACTGCAACTATCCATTAGGTGTATGTGTTGCCAGCTTTAAGCACTCAGCTCTGCTTGATGCTATTGAAAGTTCAGGAATGAATGCGAAGCTAACAGGGAGGTGCGGGGATGGGTGGTGGGGAGGACTGGCCAGAAAACAGAGGGGTGATGAACGTAAGGGAAGTCAGGGTCTGGACAGCCTGGTGGCCTCCAGAATGCTGCCCCTTGTTCACAAGGAACCTCATTCATGGGGAAGATGCTAAGGGTGGGACTCTGGCTTTGAGTCACCTTATCTCTGCAAGTGGCACAGGCAGGCTCCATTGAGCTCCTTACCCATGTTCACTTGGTCTCTTGGCATAGCTGGCAGGAGTGAGTGAAACCTGTAGCCTGTGAAACCAGGGGTTTTCCTGTTCCAGGTTTACTATGACTTCTCTTGCATCACTTGTACCAGGGCCAAGGGCCTGGTTCCCTTGACTTCCATCGTGGGAGCAGCACTGGCCCAGCGGAGGTGCGAGGGTGGAGTCTCCAGGAGATAACCTTCCGTGGCTCTTGTAATCCAGCACTTAAAAAAGAGACTCATTAGCCAGTTTCTGGGTTCAGTTTCTTGGTTAGTAGTCACTGGCTATGACCTTGGGCAATGGCTCCTAGTAGCTATTTCACAGGACAAATGAAACAATTAAAAGGCTAAATCCCTGTAGATTATACTTAGCATATGAGTAGTTGATTCCTATGGTCTGCTTGAGAGGTAGATTCTGATGCTAGACTGCCTGGGCTCAAATCATGTTGGTATCTCAGTTTTTTTCTTTTTTCTTTCCTTTTTTTTTTTTTTTTTTTTTTTTTAAGAGTCTTACTCTGTAGCTCAGGTTGAAGTGCAGTGGCATGATAATGGCTCACTACAGCCGCGACCTCCTGGGCTCAAGCCATCCTCCTGAGTAGCTTGGGCTACAGGCACGCTCACCATGCCAGGCAAATTTTTGTATTTCTTGTAGAGACGGGGTTTCATCATGTTGCCCAGGCTGATCTCAAACTCTTGGGCCCAAGCAATTCTCCCACTTTGGCCTCCCAAAGTGCTGGGATTACAAGTATGTGCCACTGCGCCCAGCTGGCATCTCCGTTTTTTCATCTGTGAAGTGGAGATGATAATATGATCTACTTCAGATGATTATTTTGAAGACTTTTTTTTTTTTTTGAGATGGAGTCTCACTCTGTCACCCAGGCTAGAGTGCAGTGCCGCAATCTCAGCTCACTGCAACCTCCACCTCCTGGGTTCAAGTGATTTTCCTGCCTCAGCCTCCTGAGTAGCTGGGACTACAGACGTGCGCCACCACACTCGGCTAAGTTTTTGTATTTTTAGTAAAGACAGGGTTTCACCGTGTTAGCCAGGTTGGTCTCTATCTCCTGACCTCGTGATCCGCCCACCTCGACCTCCCAAAATGCTGAGATTACAGCTGTGAGCCACTGCACCTGGCCATATTGTGAAGATTAAATGAATTAATATAAATAAAAGTGATTCAAAAAATGCTTGGCATATAGTAAATGCTCAATAAAAGTAAGCCATAGGCTGGGTATGGTGGCTCATGTCTATAACCTCAGCATTTTGGGAGGCCAAGGCAGGAGGATAGCTTAAGGCCAGGAGTTCAAGACCAGTCTGGGCAATATAGCAAGACCCTGTTGCTACAAAAAATAAATTAGCTGGACATGGTGGCATCCACCTGTAGTTCCAGCTACTTGGGAGGCTGAGGTGGGAGGATTGCTTGAGACTGGGAGGTTGAGAGTCTGTAGTGAGCTGTGATTGTGCTACTGTACTCCAGCCTGAGTGACAGAGTGAGACCCCATCTCTAAAAAATAAAAAGTTAGCTATAATTGGGGTCTTTTGCCACATACCAGTGTGACTCAGCCAGTTTGTGGCCGACATCTGCCAATTCATCTGATTGTCTTACGAGCCCCAGTGGACTGATCAGTGCCTATGACTCCCTTGCTAAATAATCTTGAATGTCACCATTATTCATTTTATACTATTAGTATTGTGGGTTCCACGTGTCAGGATCCCTCCTTGGGTCATATTTCATCTCACCCCTTTGCCAAGTCTTGATTGAGGTGGTCCTGCCTCTGTTTCCAAAGGGTGCTGGTGACGGAAATTGGCGTTCTGGGCAGACTGGGGTGAATGAAAGCTGTCTGCTTTGGGGATGTTTGATGAGCATCATAGATGAAAACAGACTATGTTACTTCTCTCCTCCCCTTGCTTCCCTGCCCTTTTGAAAAGGCGCCCAAACCAGGAAAAACAAACAGCCACCCATAAAAAAAGGGGACCATGAAAATGACAAAATGAAAGAAGAAATCTTGCTTTAGTGGCAGGCTTGGCTGACGATGGAGTAGATAATAGGAGGGGAAATGCGGTCTTTGCAGAGAAAAAGAACAGAACACTTTGTTCACTGGAAGAATGAATACTGCCCGAGGAAGAGCTGCTAAATCGTGGTGTCCGATGAGCAAGCTTGTGTTAGGGGAGCTGGCGGTGATTAGGCTTACGTGAGGCACGAGTGCTGTCCCACCTAGAACTCCTGGGGTGGGGGACGCTGTCGACTTGAGTGGGCTGGGCCAATCGGAGACCAGTGTACCAGTCTGGTCTGGGGGCGTCTTGGCTGCCATGATCGCAGAGCTGCTGCTCACCTCCTCAAGGGCTGCCCAAGCTGAGAGCTAGAGGCTTGAACCTCTCAGGGAGGCCCTAGACCTTCTCTCAAGGTATGTATTTTTTTCTGGAGTCTTAGGGAGATAATCCCAGGGAGGAGAGGATGAGGCCAAAGTGTGTTTGCTGACTATTTGCATGCTGGCCTTCTGCATTCAAGGCTGTGCCCCTGTTAACACTGCCTGGTGGCTTTCTGGGGGAATTAAATTTACCCGGAAATGTTAAGTGGTACATGAAAATTTTCCTTTCTTTCTTTTTCTTTTTCTTTTTTTTTTTTGAGACAGAGTTTTGCTCTGTTGCCCAGGCTGGCGTGCAGTGGCACGATCTTGGCTCACTACAACCTCCACCTCCCGGGTTCAAGCGATTCTCTTGCCTCAGCCACCCAAGTGGCTGGGATTATAGGCACCCGCCACCGCACCTGGCTAATTTTTGTGTTTTTAGTAGAGATGGGATTCCACCATCTTGGTCAGGCTGGTCTCAAACTCCTGACCGCATGATCCACCCGCCTCGGCCTCCCAAAGTGCCAGGATTATAGGCATGAGCCACTGCGCCTGGTGGAAAGTCTCCCTTTCTTGTATCACTTATCCATCTGGATCGTGGACCCGTTTCCCCTGCCTCTGCAGTGAGTTGTGTGTCTGAGGTGGGAAGAGGGAGAGAAAGCTTTCCTGAGCCCTTGGAATCCCAGGATGCTGTGTGGAAGCGCCCACTTTGGGAGTGGGCTGTGGGCTCACAGATGCTGATATTTGAGGCTGATATTTAAAATGCATTTAGGAAGGGCCTTAGATGGCTGGGTGCAGTGGCTCACACCTATAATCCCAGCACTCTGGGAGGCTGAGGCAAAAGGATCACATGAGCCCAGGAGTTCAAGACTAGCCTGGGCAACATAGTGAGGCTCCATCTTTATTAAAAAAAAAAAAAAAAAAAAAAGGTGGCAGGGGGCCTCGGAAACATACTGGTTTGAGGCTGAGTGGTCTGGCTGGCAGAGGTTTCCTGGAAGCACAGTCCTGCATTCAGCCACCACAATACTAACTGCCATTTTGCTTTGTGCCAGGCATTGTGCTAAGTATTTTCTATATAATAACTTGTCGGTTCTCCAGCAAGCATGAGAGGTAGATATGGTTAGCCCCATTTCAGATAATGAATCTGAGATGTAAAGAGGTTAAGTCTCAAGTATTCATTGGGCTACTTAGAGCCCAGGGGCTGCCCACTTTTCCACCCTTCACCTCCTAATCTAAATTACAATGATAAAATGCCCATTATAATTGTTCAGCACAGGTGTGTGCCAGGCACTGGGCTTTGCCTGTGTTGTCAGTTTACTCTTTGAAACCTCACTAGTGAGTATATATTACTACTCGTCCCAGTTATTGATAAAGGCAAGAGAATCATTTGAGCCCAGGGGTTCAGGACCAGCCTGGGCAACATAATGAAGCTCAGAGAGTTAAACTAGTTGCCTAGTTAGGAGGGACGCTGGGTTTGAACCAATGCTGCATGTCTTCAAGAGCATCATTTTACCACGTGCTGTGAAGGCTTAGTCTACGTGGCTTAGACTTGTCACCAAGCAGAAGCCAGTGCTGCCCAGCCCACCCCGGTACGATAGAAGGAGCGTTTGGCAAAGGGGAGATTTCATCAGCCTGGTCGGAAAACGTGGCTGTTTGCGTTTGTCCTTTCCCCTGTCTGTGGTCATCCCTATAGTCCCTGCCTTCCTCTCCCTCCAGGGTTGGCAGGAGACTGCAAGGGTTAACGGAATAGCACTTCACCCTCGTGGGCTCCAGAGGAAATGAGGGAGCTCAGAAGTTCTGCAGAGTTTTTGTGTCATCAGCCGGGGAAGGGAAGGCACCGTGGCTTGGTCAGATAAGCGGTGGCGCTGTGAATGTGGGGCTTCCTCGGCGGATCTGTAGCCTTTCAGCCTGTTTGCGCTGTGGGGCACCTGCTGGGACTTCCAGGGTGGTTGGGGACATCAACAGTGCATTCAGCAAATTGACAGCCTAGGCTGGGGAGGGAGACCTACGCGGAACAGATGGAGGAGGAAGAGGGTGATGGCCCCGATGTTCTACAGGTGCACGTCTTCTGCTTGTTTGACCACATGGGGGAGGGGGTGATGGTGGGTCAGGGAGCAAACACTTTTTTGATTTTCACAAACACTGTCATATTTAGTCTTCTGGATAACTCTACAAGGTAGGTATTATTTGTTCCATTTTCAAGATAGGGAAACTGAAACTTCCCCGTGGCCACACTTCCAGTGGTATATAATAGAGCCAGTCTTCAGACACAGGTCCATGAGACAAAGTCCTTTTTTCATTAGCCACACCAGGATGCCTCCCAGGAATGCTGGGTCATCACACTGGGCTGCCTGGGAGGAGAATAGGATGAGTCCTGCTTCCTGTTGCTCTGGGGTTAGGGAGGAGAGGGACTCCTTCCTGCTTTAGGGCTTCTCTTTTTTTTTTTTTTTTTGAGACAGAGTCTCGCACTGTCACTCTGGATTGGAGTGCGGTGGCACGATCTCAGCTCACTGCAACCTCTGCCTCCCAGGTTCAAGCAATTCTCCTGCCTCAGCCTCCGGAGTACCTGGGATTACAGGCGCATACCACCATGCCCGGCTAATTTTTGTATTTTTAGTAGAGACAGGGTTTCACCATATTGGCCAGGCTGGTGTCGAACTCTCAACCTTGTGATCTGCCTACCTTGGCTTCCCAAAGTGCTGGGATTATAGGTGTGAGCCACCGCGCCTGGCCATGGGCCTTTTTCTCTTTACTCTCTTCCCTGAACATATATTCCGTACCAGATTCTATAATTATACCTTATCTCTTACTCACAAAATAGTTCTTGGAATCTCTAGTTCACACGTGAAGAAATTGAAGTTTTGAGAGGTTTAGTCTTTTCCCCAAGTTCCCAGAGCTGCCTGGGTTTCTTTTGACTAAGTTTTCCTTGGCCATGACTCAAGTCAAAAACAACTGGAATCCTATAAGAGGTGAAGACCATGGCCATTCTATCTTTGCTGGACCAGAGCCTGTTATTTCGGGCCGAGGAGAGTGGCCAGGGCATCAGCTGATAAATGAAAGGATGTGGATTTGGACATCAGTGAGGCCTGAGTTTAGATGCCACTTCTGCTGGGCCCTGGGTAGGACGTTCCGGCCCCCTGAGCCTTAGTCTTTGTAGTATTCTTGTGAGGCTTAAGCAGGGAAGTGAATGAAGAGCCCTGTGCTTAGTGCTTGCAGCCAAGTAAGTGCCGTGCCATTGCATGCTTGCTTTTTGCCTCTCATTCTTTTGGTCAGTATTCAGGGCTCTCCCCAAGGGGCCTTTGACAGGGCCAGTCAGCCTCAGCTGCACGGTTTCTGCATCTGCTGTCCCAAGGGTGGGCACTGTCCCTGCAGGAAGCCAGATGTGCTCACCTGTCCAGGACACAGGCTTGGCCTTGCCGTTGGGAGACAGGGTGAGGCCTGCCGCTGCCTTCTAGCACTGTTGGGGTGCAGGAGAATCTGAAGACAGGCTTGGGTCCTGGAGACACCATTGACCTCTTCTCCATGTGGGGCCTTCTGGAGGCACACATCACACTGGCGCTTCAACAGCTCTTTCAAGCGGTCCCGTCTGTCTCTCTCGACCCACTCCCTGGGTTGGGAGAAGACTCAGGTGCCTCCGAGGCCCGAGGACCAGGTGGGAACATCACAGCTACAATCTCTTCCTGGCCACGGCTTTCCTTTGTGCCCATGGGCCAGGGTCAGCTGAGTCCTGGCAGCCACAGAACCTCAGGCTGGACTGGGATTCTGTGCCAGAGGTGCTGCGGGGAAGCCACCTTTTCTCCTAGGCTCTGGAGCTTACCCAGCCTCTGTTTGATGCTGGCCACTCTACCAGGGGAATGCCACCACCGTGGCCAGTCTGGAAACAGCCAAAGGACTGGGAGTGTTGGCTGTGGCCCTCCAGAGCTGGGCTAGACCAGACCAGGCTGTGCCCTGAATCGGATACCCCCTAGGGCCCACAGAGGCTGGAAAGGGAGAGAGGGACTCTCAGGAAAGCTTTGTCCCAAGCCTGCAGCCAGTCCAGCTCCCAGCTCTGAGTAAACATTAGAGATAGGATCGGGTGTAGCCAGGAAGGGTGGCAGGGTGTGGTCAGTTAGAAGAATGGCAGGATGTGGCACCGGGGCACTGTTCTGGGCACCCACGCCTTGAGCTATTGTTTAGGGAAGCCTGAGGTTCTCAGCTCTCTGGGGTTTTCAGAGGAAGTGGCATTCCCATGGGACTCAAGCCCTGCCCCACCCCTGCTGCATGGATCTCTTTCCCTGGCGATGCCCCTTGGCACCACCCTCTCAGGGCAAGCTTGGGAGTGAGAGCCAGCAGTGGAGGGGGCTTAGGGTGTGCCCAGCGGGGAAGTGTAGCCATTGGCCCTTTTGGAGGGTCTGCCTGTCTGTTCAGGCTTCCTGTACCCCAAGGTCTGAGTCACCCATCATGCTGTGATGACTGGAATTTATCTCTATCTTTATCTTCATCTAGATATTTTTTTGTGGGGTGGGAAGGCTGTCGTTGTGGAGGGAGGAAGGGCTGACAGTAAAAACTCCTTTGATTCCAATCCAACAGGGTTGGTCGTTGACTGGTTAGAAGAGGAAGTGGCTGGTGATTTATTTTGTGCAGAAGGGGGCTAGGTGTGTGTGCGCCTATGGATGGGTGGGGGTCAGAGGGGCCGTGACAGGGCTGGTTGTGGGGAGGAGAAAGGAAGAGGATCGGCACCTGCAGCAGGCTTTGTTATATAAGGGCCATGCTTTGAACCACTCTCCCTCCGTGGAGGTGGGTGCCTCTCTATCCCTTGTCCCAGGTGCTAGATTTGGGGGCCCGAGGGCCTGGCAGGCACCAGCTCAGAGACTCAAGGCTCTGTGTGTCAAGGGTGAAGATGGCTGGAGCTCTCTCCTCTTAGAGGTCTTCACTTCTTAAGGATGCTCACTGGGTGAGATAAGACCAAGGTGGAAGAAGGGCGGAAAAAGGATTGTGAGGTAGGTTCCTGAAAGCAGAGATGCTGCCCAGTGTCCCAGCTAGGTGAAGCCTTCTGACTCTATA
>CAUYLG010008412.1:0-16160 GCA_963573385.1 Cacajao melanocephalus | reverse complement strand
CCACATACTGATATGACACCCACAATAGCAATATGACACCCACAAGACTGAAACAACACCTGCAAGACTGCTATGACACCCACCATACAGATATGACACCCACAGATATGACATTGGTGTCTTATCAGACTTGCAGGTGTCATATCTGTATGGTGGGTGACATATCAGTCTTGTGGGTGTCACATCAGGCTTGCGGGTGTCACATCAGGCTTGTGGCTGTCATATCGGTCTTGTGGGTGTCATATCAGTCTTGCAGGTGTCGTATCAGTCTTGCGGGGTGTCGTATCAGTCTTGTGGGTGTCGTATCAGGCTTGGGGGTGTCGTTTCAGGCTTGCGGGTGTCGTTTCAGGCTTGCGGGTGTCGTATCAGTCTTGCGGGTGTCGTTTCAGTCTTGCGGGTGACATATCAGCCTTGCGGGTGACATATCAGTCTTGTGGGGGTGACGTTTCAGTCTTGCGGGTGTCGTATCAGTCTTGGGGGTGTCTTATCACTATTGTGGGTGTCGTGCCGCTATTGCGGGTGGCATATCAGTATTGTGCTTGTCACATCAATCTTGTGGGTGTCATATCAGTCTTGTGGATGTCATAGCACTCTTACAGGTGTCATATCTGTACTGCAGGTGAACGTAAGACATTAGTCAATACATGTAAGATGCACATTGGTTTGGTCCAGAAATGTGGGCCAATTCGGAGGAAGTAGGAGGGGCTTCTAGGTTGTAGGTAGATTCAAAGACTTTTTTTTTTGAGATAGAATCTTGCTCTGCCGTCCAGGCTGGAGTGCGGTGGTGCAATCTCAGCTCACTGCCACCTCTGCCTCCCAGGTTCAAGCAATTCTCCTGCTTCAGTGTCCCAAGTACCTGGGATTACAGGCGTATGCCACCATAACTGGCTAATTTTTGTATTTTTAGTAGAAATGGGATTTCGTCATGTTGGCCAGGCTGGTCTTGAACTCCTGACTTCAAGTGATTCTCCTGGCTCAGCCTCCCAAAGGGCTAGGATTACAGGTGTGAACCACCTTGCCCAGCAGATTCAAAGATTTTCTGATTGGTTGCAAGAGTTTATCTAAAAACCTGGAATCCATAGAAGGGAGTGTCTGGGTAAAGATAACAGGTTGTGGAGACAAAGGTTCTTATTATGCAGATGAAGCCTCCAGGTAGGTGGCTTCAGAGAGAATAGATTGTAAACGTTTCTTATCAGACTTTAAAATGTGCCAGGCTCTTGGCTGGGCGCTGTGTCTCTCCTCTGTAATTCCAGCACTTTGGGAGGCCGTAGCAGGCTTGCCTGAGCTCACGAGCTAGAGACCAGCCTGGGCGACATGGTGAAACACCATCTCTAAACAGCAACAGAACAAACATTAGCCAGGTGTGGTGGTGCACGCCTGCAGTCTCAGCTACTCAGGAGGCCGAGGTGGTAGGATGGCTTCAGCCCAGAAAGCAGAGGTCGCAGTGAACCGAGATTGCGCCACTGCACTCCATGCTGGGTGATAGAGCCAGACCTTGTCTAAAAAAAAAACAATGGAAAACAAAGCTGCCAGACCCTTAGTTAATTCTCTTCTGGATCAGGGAAAAGATCACCCACAGAGGAATCCCACAGGGGGTTTAATCCAATTTTCCCCCACTGAAGTTACTATTTTAATTCCCTCAGCTGAGGAGGGGGAGAGGGGCTAGTAACTATTCTGCCTTTCAAGAATGCACATTAAGTCCCTCCTCAGGGAAAAGTGAGACAGGAAAATGAGAGCTTACTGCTAGCAGAGCCGCCTCATCGAGGTAATTAGGCCTTGTCTGTCGCAGTGCTTCCTGCTGGTCACCACGTAGCCCTTCCCTGCCCCCTCCCTGCACGACCTCATGTCTCCGTGGGGTTGGGAGATCCAAGCTCACAGAATCTTGAGGGTCTCCCCTGCTGTGGGTCCTGGAGCCTCTGATAAACAAACAGCAGCAACACCCCCTGAAGCACTCAGCCTGCCACGTTGGTAGGACCACGTGACGTGTTCTCTCTTTGGGAGCCAGAGCAATGGGTCACCTCCGGGCCTGGGCAGGTGGGAAGGGCTGTGCTTAGCCCCTCCCTGCCCTTCCACCACCTAGATACTGACATTGTAAACCAAAAAGTATCTGAGGCATGTCTTGGTGAATTTAGAAGTTTATTCTGCCGAGGTTAAGGACGTGGCGTGACATTCTGAGAACATGTGCCCAGGATGGTGGGGCTACAGCTTGGTTTCAGGAAGACATGAGACATCAGTCAATACATGTGAGATGCACATTCGTTTGGACTGGAAAGGTGGCCAATTAGAAGGAAATGGGGGGATTGGGGTGCCGGGGGTGGGGTTTCAGGTGGTGGGTGGATTCACATCTTTTCTGATTGGTTGAAAGAGGTTATCTAAAAACTTGGGATCCATAGAAGGAAGTGTCTGGCTTAAGATAAGGGGTTGGGGAGACCAAGGTTCTTGTTAAGCAGATGAAACCTCCAGGTGGCTGGCTTCAGAGAGGATAGATGGTGAATGTTTCTTGTCAGACTTAAAAAGGTGGTCGGGTGTGGTGGCTCACACCTGTAATCCCAGCACTTTTGGAGGCCAAGGCCGGCGGATCACTTGAGATCAGGAGTTCGAGACCAGCCCGGCCAACATGGTAAAACCCCACCTCTACTAAAAGAAAATAAAAAATTAACTGGGAGTTGTGGTGAGTGGCTGTCATCCCAGCTACTCAGGAGGCTGAGGCAGGAGGATTGCTTGAACCCAGGATGTGGAGGTTGCAGTGAGTTGTGATCTCGCCACTGCACTCCAGCCTGGTGACAGAGTGATAACTCTGTCTCAAAAAAGAAAAAAGGTGCCCAACTTAGTTAAAGCTCTCCTGGGTCAGGAAAAGACCTGGAAAGGGGAGGGAATCTCTACAGAATGTAGATTTTTCCCCACAAGAGACAGCTTTGCAGGGCCATTTCAAAATATGTCAGACATTTTGGGGTAAAAGGCTCTGATTCTTTCAGGGCCTGCTGTCTGTCATGTGATGCTGTACCGGAGGCCCGCTGGAATTAGATGTCTTGCTGCTACAGAAAGTCTGAAGGTCTCCTCTGCTTTAATGTTAATGCTGCTCAGCTGTGCCTGAATTCCAACGGGAGGCGGGTAAAATGAGGCATGTCCGACTCCCCTTCCCATCAGAGCCTGAACTGGTTTTTCAGGTTAACTTTAGAATACTCTGTCCTCTGTTCGCTGAGAGGAGAGGCCTATTCAGTTGGTTGAGGGGCTTAAAATTTCGTTTTTGGTTTACATCATCTAGTGTGACCCAGGGCCACACGGAAAGATGGCAGCGTCCCCACAGCCTGAATCCCTCAATAACTGAGTGCAGCAGAGCACCCTCCCCGGTCAGGCCTCCATGTGCAAGCCCAGACCCAGAAAGTCTAAAGTCCTGCCTGCCAAAGCTGATCACTCCCCTAACCCCTTCACCCCCGTTCGCCATTATACCTGATTGCCCAGCGGAGCTTCCCCCCTTCCTCTCACCCCACCCTGCCATCTTAACGGTTATTATGACAATGTGACTACTCCTCACCCCACCATACCATCTTAACTATCTTATCCCACCCACCATTGTAACTGAACTTATGGTCATGTATACTCCTTGCCCCTCCCCCACCACTGTAGCTGATCTTACTCTGTAACTTTCCACTCCCACCCTAAACCTACAAAACCACATCCTATCACACTGCCCTTTGCTAACGCCCTGTTCGGCCTTAGCCCACCTGCACCCAGGTGAATAAACCGCCATGGTGCTCACACACCGCCAGTTTGGTGGTGGGGAGGGTCTCTTTATGCAAAGCGTGCGTTTTTAACAGCCCCCACCACCAGGTACATCAGCATTGGGGTGGGGGGAAGGGGAGGTGAGAAACAAATGTTCATTGAATGCAGCTGCTGAAGTTTGCGGTTTTTTTGGTTATATTATTCCAACCAAGTCACTGGCTATTTATTATAAAAGACATTTATAAAGAAAAGATAAAATATGAAAAGGAAGGAAGAAGAAAAGAGTAAGGTAAGCCTTAGTTAATCTCTTAGGTAATCTGTCAGGAATAAACATTGAAAATAAAGATTTTAGTGGCTGGGCACAGGGGCACATGCCTGAAATCTCAGCACTTTGGGGGCTGAGGAGGGTGGATCACCTGAGGCCAGGAGTTCAAGACCACCCTGGGCAACATGGCAAAACCCTGTGTCTACTAAAAATACAAAAAATTAGCTGGGCGTGGTGGCACATGCCTGTAATCCCAGCTATTCAGCAGGCTGAGGCAGGAGAATTGCTTGAACCCGGGAGGTGGAGGTTGCAGTGAGCCGAGGTCACGTCACCGTACTCCAGCCTGGGCAATGAAGCAAGACGCTGTCTCAAAAAAAATAAATAAATAAAAAGCTAATAGGGAAATGTTGTGTTAATGTTTACATTAGCTCAATGTGCTGAAATAAATTTGAAATCCACCTATCGAAATGAGAAACTGAAAAAAGGACATAACCACACAAAACTTTGGGTAAAAATCAATGATTCCATGAATGTAAAAACATGACAGAGTAAGAACAAGAATAAAAAGTGAGAATCCAGAGGCAGAACCTTCAGTAAGTGGCGGGCGCGTGCAGACACGAAGGTGGGAGGGGCAGGCGGGTCATTCCTGGAGGAGGCACTGAGCACAAACCAGGGTGCAAACAGCAGAAAAACCACCAACAGCAGATTTTCTTCTTCTTTTTCTTTGAGACAGCATCTCACCCTGTCAGCCAGGCTGGAGTGTAGTGGAGCAATCTTGGCTCCCTGCAGCCTTGACCTCCTGGGCTCCGTGATCCTCCTGCCTTGGCATCCTGAGTAGCTGGGATTACAGGTGCACACCACCACACTTGGCTGATTTTTGTATTTTTTGTAGGGATGGGATTTCACCATGTTTCCCAGGCTGTCCTCAAACTCCTGGGCTCAAGTGATCCACTTGCCTTGGCCTCCCACAGTGCTGGGATTGTCGGTATGCACTGCCACTCCCCACCAATAGCATATTTTCAAAGAATTAAATGAAAGAGCCAGAGTCGAGGGAAATAAGAAAGGAGCATCAACAGCAGCAGGGGCAGAAGACCTGAACTAGAAGGTAAAATAGACAGACTGTGCCTGTGCCAAAAAAAAAAAAGAAAAGGAAAAGCTTGCACCCTCTTCACAAAGGCCATGGTGTCGAAGTGTCCTCTGGGAGGCCAAAGCCCGTCTCCACAGCAGGATGGGTTTGCATGGTCCTTAGCCGGCGGGTGGCCTCAGAGGGGGAAGGAGGCAGGGCTGGCTTAGTCATGGACAAACAGGTCCCCAGGCTTGGGGCTTAGTGGCCTGGAGTTGGCGCTTTGTCTTTGAATCTGTGTCTTGTGTGTGAGGCCTAAGGGAGAGTGGGGCCTGTGCTGGGGGCTGGTAGCCTGTAAACTAAAACTAAAGCTCTAAGCCCCCAGCTGACTGAACGGACCCTCGTCTTGGCCAAGGGAATTCCAAAGTAAACCTGAGAAACTGGTTCAGGCCAAGACAGAAGTGGGTTGGACACGCCTCACTAAACCTCTTCCCTTCAAAGTTTAGACACAACTGACCAGCATTAACGTGAAAACAGAGATTCTGAGGCTGACGAAGCAGACTCATTGCCGCAATAAGATACTAAATTCCAACCTGACCCTAGCATAGCATCATGTGACATATAGCAGGCCCTGAAAGAGATTGAAGTATTTTACCCCAAAATATACAATATTTTGAAATGGCCCTGCAAATTTGTCTCTTACTGGGAAAATCCCCTTCCCTTGCCGGGTCTTTTTCTGATCCAGCAGAGATTTAACTAAGAAGAGTCTGACACCTTTCAGGGTCTGATAAGAGACACTGACCATCTATTCTCTGAAGCCGAAAACCTGGGGCCCTCATCTACATGACAGGAACCTTGGCTTCCCCATCCTCCCTTCTCTTAACTATAAACATTTCCTTCTTCTGACTTCAGCTCTTCAGGCAGAGCTTAACCCTGCCAGCCACTTGCCATCAGGAAATCTCTAAATCCACCTGCGACCTGTTTATTTGTCCATTTTCACACAGCTATAAAGAAATACCGAAGACTGGGTAATTTATAAAGGAAGAGGTTTAATTGACTCATAGTTCCACTTGGCTGGGGAAACCTCAGGAAACTTACAATCATGGTGAAAGGCAAAGAGGAAGCCAGGACTGTTAAAACGTGCCCTCTGAATGAAGAGACCCCCTCAAACAGGCTTTGTGTGAGCAACATGGCCGTTTATTCATTTTGGCGCGGGCAGGCTGAGTCCTAAAAGAGAGTCAGAGGAGGGTGGTGGGATAGGAGTTGGTTTAATAGGTTTGGGGTGGGCAGTGGGAAGTTACAGAAGTTACAGTTTAGGGTGGTTTTTGCAAGCTGGGAATGGGGTTGTAGGGTGTAGCGTCACCAGGTTGACCAAGGTTGGTTACAAAGTCCAATGGCCTTATCGATTGGGGCAGGAATAAGGAACAATAGAGAAAGTCTGAAAGTTAAGCAGGCCCCTACAGGGGTTGATCATTTCTTCCTCTTTTCATGGTCTTCCAGGTAGTAAAGATTTTGCAGGAACTCATCTGGAGTGTGCACGCAGGGCACAGAGGTTAACATGGCATCCATGGCGCCGTCAGTCAGCCTAAAAGACCTTACGAGGACCTTCTTCACGTGGCGGCAGGAGAGAGAAGGGTGTGTGAAGGAGGAACCGTCAAGTACTTACAAAACTGTCAGGTCTCGTGAGAACTCCCTCACTCTCACGAGAACAGCATGGGGGACCCACCCCCACGACCCGATCACCTCCCACCCGGTCCCTCCTTAGATGCATGGGGATTGTGGGGATCACAGTTCAAGATGAGATATGGGTGGGACACAGAGCCAAACCATATCAACCCAGAAGCCCCTACTTCGAGATGTCCCACCTTTCTAGGCTGAACGGATGTACACATCATATGTACTGATTTTCATCTCTGCCTGCCATTTCTGGACCTCTGAACTGTGTAAAATCAAGCTGTAACCCAACCGCCTTGGGCACCTGTTTTCAGGACCTCCTGAGACTATGCCTTTGGCCATGGTCACTCATAGTTGACTCAGAATAAATCCCTTCACATATGTCACAGAGTTTGATTCTTTTTTATTGCCAAGCCTCTGTTTATAGGTCGCTACTTGTCCCCTGCCTCCTGCCCTCACCTGACCATCACTGCTGCCCTCTGCCCTGGGGCCTGGGTTCAGGGGCAGGGAAGTCAGAGTTGGGATCAGGTGCCTGGCATGTTGAATTGCACAGCAGGGTTCTGAGTTCCTGTCTGCGTGTCTGCCCTCACTCTGCAAGCATCCATGGCCAAGGGAGAGTGACATCAAATAGCAAATTAAAAACACCATGGCAGCTTTAGAGAGAGAGAGAGAGACCTCTGAAGGGAGGATAAAGGTTCCCTCCTGCTTTTTGAGCAGGGGGCTGTAGATCCTGGGCCTACTGGGAGGCCCCTGGGGGAGCTGCTTACAGGAAGCCCCCTGGGTTTTCTCTCCTCCCCTGACTGAGCTCCCCACTACAGACCCCAGTCAGAGAGCCATGCCTGGACAGAACCGACGTCCCAGCAACTCAGTGGCAGCCCTGGCAGGCCCTGGCAGGTGATGCCTGCCAGCTCAGCTGCTTCTCCCGTGGATGTGTCTGTATTTCGTCACTCCTCTAGACCGTGCACTCTTGGACACCAAAGAACATGACTCTCAGCCATTTATTCTGCAGATGGGTAACAGGCAGCATCTCTGGGGCAGCCCTGTACTTGGCTTGTTGAAGGTACAGCTGTAAACCAGGGAAATAGGCCCTGTGCTTATGGGGCGGGGGGTGGGCAGCAAGCTAAAAGTAGCCCCCCATATCCTCTAGTTGCCTGTGAAGGAGTAAAGTCTACAAAGGGAAGGACTCATTTCCGTGTCCCCCGCAAACCCAGCGCCCGCAGTAGTTGTGCCTGGAATGGCTGCATGGAGTCGTGGAAAGGGTGGCTAATCAGAGAGAAACGGCACCAGGACCAAGGACAGGGTCACCCCCGCCACCGTGGGAGAAGTGGGTGATTTTGGAAAGCAACAAAACCGTCCATTGCGGCTGGGGCTTGTCCTCAGGCTGGCAGCGCGCCTGCTCCTGTTCACACGCCAGCCTCCCCCAACAGCATCCCGTGGGAGGCCCGGGAGCAAGGCCAGCTTCATCTCACCCTGGGTGCCCCATGTTGAGCACGGTCCCCAGGAACCAGCTCCCACTGAGCACGTGTGGGATAAAGAAGTGCCAGGAGTTCGGCTGGGCGCGGTAGCACACCCTGTAATCCCAGCACTTTGGGAGGCCGAGGTGGGTGGATCACGAAGTCAGGAGTTTGAGACCAGCCTGACCAACAGGGTGAAACCCCGTCTCTACTAAAAATACAAAAAAAATTAGCTGGGTGTGGTGACGTGCACCTGTCGTCTCAGCTACTTGGGCAGCTGAAGCAGGAGAATTGCTTGAACCCGGGACGCGGAGGTTGCAGTGAGCCAAGATTGTGCCACTGCACTCCAGCCTGGGCAACAGAGCGAGACTCCGTCTCCAAAAAAAAGTGCCAGGAGTGAAACCCAGGGCTGGTACTGACTGGGGGAAAGCAGGCAGGAAAGAGCCAGACAGGCTCAGCGCCCATCCTTTGCTGCCTCAGCCAGGCACCTGCTGAGCCATGGGGGGCAAATGCTCTGGCCTCACCTTTTTCATCAATGAGGGTGACAGATCTTTTGTCCCAGATTTGCTGTAGGATCAAGGAAAGGGTATCAGTTGTCTGGCCCCATGTTGCAGGATCAATCCCCTCCTCCATCCAGGTCTCTTTGGCACACACGAGTACTGGGGGACAGAGGAGAGAGGGGCCATCACCTCTGGCCAGGACCCCTTTCATAGATAGGAAAGGTCCAGTGATGGGGACGGGAAGGGCCGTCTGGTGGAAGGCACAGCCTGAGCAAAGGCAGAGAGGCAGCAAAGTTCGGGTGTGCCTGGGACACAGAAGCAGCACACCTTCCTAGGAGACATGCTTGTGCTGGTGAAGCCGGGGCCTTAGCTCAGCTCTGCTGACTCCTGGGAGATCCTGCCAGGGCACTGAGACCGCCCACCCTTCCCACACTTGCTCAGGTCGGTGTAGCCGAGCCGGTGTAATGTAATCCGTTGCAGAGGACAACAGGAGAGTCGGGGCCAAGAAGCGCCCTCACCCTTCTGGCGATTGCTGATGTACGGCACACGTTCAAACTGCAGAATGACTCCATCGAAATGTGAAAGTGGCAGAGTGGGGAGAGCAGTGGCAAAGGTACCACGGAGACTCCTGGACAAGGAACCAGGCTGCCTGCTTCCAGCCCCTCCCTTCATTCCTTCTGTCCACCGCAGACCTTTCGCAGACCTTTCCTCCTCCCCGGGCTCCATCGCCGCTTCTCTGTCTGATGTGGGATCCGGGAGCTGAGACCCTCCTAGGCGGGGAAGACATGTTCTTTCCTGATAGGAGAAGACTGTCAGGGGAGCTGGGAGCTGAGAACAGGGCTGAAGACCTGTCTTCCCGATAGGAGAAGGCTGTCAGGGGAGCCGGGAGCAACCTGGGCAGGTGACATGTCCCCTGAGCTGGGGGTCATTGAGGAGCAGACCAGGGCCACACCCTGCCTGGGTGTCTGGTTGCACCATTAGCCACGTGTTTTTGGATACCCAGAGGAATGTTCCAGAGACCCCAGAAAAGACCTCTTCTTGGTCAGACTGTTTGGCTCTTTATTGCCTTTAATCTGGCAAACCTCAGGACAAACCTTCGCCCAAGGCCTTGTGGGATGGAAATTGGGAAGTCAAAACCCTGCGTTTACAGCCCTGGCCTCCAGGGATGGACTGGATTTGGGAGGCCCAGGGAGAGAAGGCGTGGGGGTGAGAGCAGAGAGCGGCATCTGGGGAGCGTGCAGGGCGGTCTGCAGTCAGGCGTGGGGTGAGAATGCAGCTTGGGCAGCACTGGGGACAGAGGTGGGGGGGGTCTGGAATCCCAGGCCAGGTGGGGTCTGATCTGGGGGCAGTGGGAAGCCCCCTGAAGTTCTGGAGTGAGAAGTTACCTGGAACTTGAGATCCAGAAACAACCTGAGTCCCCTTGGGCCCATCGGAGTTCTTCACTCACGACTAATGGAAGCTGACCCGGCCGACATGAGCCAATGAAGGAGCTGTGAGCACATGGAGCCCCGGCAGGGGTCAGGAGAGACTACGGGGCCAGGCTGTGAAGGAGCCGAGCCACAGCAGGGCCCCAGGGAGGCAGGAGGGCTGGAGAGTGACTCCTGCGTTCCGTGTTCTCTGCCTCCAGACGGTGCTCCTGAGAGGGAGCACCGGGGGGACCCGGCGGAGTTTTGTGCCCCTCCCAGCCGGGCATGGGGAGGCTGCTCACCAATATCTCATCCAGACTGTGGCTGATGATAAAGGATGAGTCCCCAAGGAATGGCTGTGGTCCCAGCAAATGTGGTCTGGATGTGGGACAGGCAGAATGGGGAGTGCTCACTCCAGTCCTCATCCTCACCCCAGAGGGGCAAGTGGCTTGCTTGAGGACACGGGTGAGTCAATGGCCAGCCAGTGCCAGTGCCCAGCTCACCGGGTGACTCGGGCCTCTGTCTTCCTCTGCCAGGGGTTGTGGGATGAGCTGAGGACCATGTTGGATGAAAACAGAACTTTTGGGATGTATCAGATGGGTGCTGAGAGCAGGTGGCACCAGGCAGAAGGAAGAATGGCTCCGTGGCGTGGCCATGGGCTCTGCAGTGCTGTAGACGGGTTCTAACCCCAGCGTGGCCACTTGCTCATGGTATGGGACTTCAGACAGATTGCAGTACCTCTTTGATCCTCTCTCCAACAACCCTGAGGGGCATGGTCACTGTCAAGGGTCATCTTGAGCATTAGAAAGGATGACATACAGCCGGGCGCGGTGGCTCGTGCCTGTAATCCCAGCACTTTGGGAGGCCAAGGTGGGCGAATCACGAAGTCAGGAGATTGAGACCATCCTGGCTAATACAGTGAAACTTCGTCTCTATTGAAAACACAAAAAATTAGCCAGACGTGATGGCACGCGCCTGTACTTGGGAGGCTGAGGCAGAATTGCTTGAACCCGGGAGGCAGAGGTTGCAGTGAGCCAAGAATGTGCCACTACACTCCAGCCTGGTGACAGAGCGAGCAAGACTCAGTCTCAAACAAAACAAAACAAAACAAACAAAACCCAGAAAGGATGACGTATGACAAGCCTGGCACGCAGTAGGGCCCGTTAGGTGTGAGTTCCTTCTGGCTCCTTGCCACGGGAAGCCACGGTAGCTGGAAGGAGCTCCTGAGTGAAGTCATGAGCACTGAATTCAATTCTTGGCAGCTTCGCTGAAATTGAGCTCCAACCTGTCCTGGCTCCCAGACCACTGGCAGCTGTGCCACGTGGTGCCCATGCCCTGAAACACAGTCATCTGCCGTCCCCAGCACCATGTCAGCACCACAGTGTCTTTGCTATCCTGAGGGATCTCCCATCTGTCCCTCCCACTCAATGGGAGCCCCTTGAGGTCAGAGATCACCCATGGTCACTTTGTGCCACCAGCACCCAGTGAGGGACCCAGCATCACCAATGCCAGAGGATGATGGATGAAGACGAAGCAGTGAATGTCCCATTGCTGAGGAGCCCTGGCAAGCTCCAGTGCCCAGCTCCTCTGCACACACACAGGGCAGTGACTGAGCTGCCTTAAGCCTGACGTGGGATTCCCTAGTGCCTGGGGCTTTCCAGCTGCCCCTAGTCCCGTTTGCACCAAAGGAGTGGGCGTAGGATTGCACCGGAGCCAACACCTGGTTGGTACATTGGGTCTTTCTTTCACAAGAGAAGGGAGTGAGGAGAAGGCTCTGGGGTCCCATGAGGCCAGGCTCTTGGGCACCACCTCCCTCGAGTATTCTGCAGAGCAGACTCGCTAGCCCAGTGCACACCCCTCTGCCACTCTCAGGGGTGTCCGGGGCTTCCCACATCTGCCTTGAGATGCTGGGGATTTTCCAGTGAGATTCACTGCCACACGGAAAATTCCCTGTGCTCCTACAAGAACAGGCTCAGTGATAATGTTTGATGTGAGGGGGCTTTTCCTACATTCAAAAAAATGCCCTTTTACTGTCGGATATTTGGAAGCTACAGGAAAACACCAGGAGGAGAGTATGAACTGCCTTTTGAAGAGAAAGAAGCTTCCTGCTCTGTTTCTGGGCGTGCAGACGCACACAGATACCCACGTTCCCGCGAGCTCAGCCGCGCACTGCAAGCCAGGAAGCCGGGGTGGCCTGGACGGCTATCATGCTTCTGGCTTCCCTTTAACTCAGCGTGGGATCCTGGACACGCCCTCCCGCTCCTCGCCTGCCATCAAGGCCCCTGTGTTTTTATTTGGTTTCAGAGTCAGCACACCCAGCTCTCTGCCCCCAGACAAGAAAAAACACAGTCACAGCTGGTTACAGAGTGCTGGGAGTTCTCAGAGTCCTGTGCCTTCTCGCACAATCCCCTGGGAGAGCTTGTTGCTATTATCCCCGCCTTACAGAGGAGAAGGAAACTGAGGCACAGAGCGGTTCTGAAGCTTGGCCGGGGCCACACGGCTGAGCAGGGGCGGGGCCTGGGCCTGTGGGCACCACGCGTGTCACCTCCCTTGCGTGACCTGTCTGTCCCTTTCTTTTTTTTTTTTAATTAAAAAAAAATTTTTTTTTTACAAAAAGATGGGGTTTGACCATGATGGCCAGGCTGGTCTTGAACTCCTGACCTCAGGTGATCCACCCACCTCGGCCTCCCAAAGTGCTAGGATTACAGGCGTAAGCCACCGCGCCCAGCCCCGTCTGTCCCTTTCTAAGTTACGGAAGCCCGGAATTTCAGACTTGAGAGCATCTGTGCCACTTTTCTAGGCTGCCGAACAAAACATCACAACCAGAGTGGCTTAAAACAGCAGGTGTGTGTTCTGGGCCCAGAAGTCTGGGATCCGGAAGTCTGGAATCCAGCTGCGGGCTGGCTTGGTTCATTCTGGAGGCCTGCAGGAAAATCCATTTCCCGCCTCCCCCTGGCCTCTGGTGGCCCCAGGCATCCCCTGGCTTGTGGCCGCATCCCTGCACTCTGCCTGCAGGTTCCCAGGGCCTCCCCACTGTGTGCCTTCTCCCCTTCTCTGTGTGTCTTCCCCAGATGGCCCTGGACTTAAGGATACTGGCCACTGGATTTAGGGCTCACTTGGACAATTCAGCATGATTGCATCTCAAGATCCTTAAATTAACTGTGCTAGGAGCTTTTTACAAAGATGGTGACATTTGGGCCCCCATTCATTCAAAGCTTCCATGGCTGAGGCCGCCCCTTACAGCAGGGAAGCTGAGGCATGGGGTGGGGAGGGCCTGCCCAGGTGCCTGGCCCCTGACTCCTTGCTCAGGGTCTTCAGCTTGAGTTGCCTGTAGTCCTAGGCTGCCAGAAGCTCCGGCACCCCACTCCAGAGACCCACTGCAGTGACTTGGGGTACAAATCACCCCTCATCCAGTAACCCTGCCCATCTGAGAACTGCCTTCCCGACATACTGGTTCACATGGACTCAGGTCCCTGCCTCTTTTTTTGTGAAGTTGGAGTACAAAAATGACACAGGGCTCTTTTTTTGTTTGTTTTTGAGATGGGCTGTGTTGGAAACAGATGCTCAGTGCCTCAAAGAAAAATTAGTGCTGAGACAAAGGCTCTCTCAGCAAGCAATGTTTACTTCATGGACTGCAGAAAGGTTACTCTCACTAGCCATTTTGCCAGAGTAAAATGAACAAAGGAAAGCAGACTTATTTATCCCTTATGCATTTGGGGTTGTCTGATCTTGATTGGTTGGAGCCAGACTTCACAATCTAAATTAAAACCCGATTGGCTAATAACTTGAAACTTTTTTAAACAGGTAAGGGGCGTAGACTATGAGCTGGGACATGCCTGTGAGCACGTCCATCCCGGATACCTTGGTTAAAGTACAGGGACATAGAATATACTATGTGCCTATAAGCATGTCTAACAGCGACATAAGATAGGGCTTAACAAAGAGTTATTAGCACACTTATGGTTTATTCTTTAATAAGAAAGGAAACTTTGAAGAGGAACTTTTACTTCTCACACGGTCTTGCTCTGTGATTCAGGCTAGAATGCAATGGTGTGATCACAGCTCGCTGCAATCTCAAACCTCAGGCTCAAGTGATCCTCCCACCTCACCCTCCCAAGTGGCTGGGACCACAGGTGCACACCACGCCAGGCTAAGTTTTGTATTTTTTGTAGAGATGGGGTTTTGCCATGTTGCCCAGGCCTGGTCTTGAACTACTGGGGTCAAGTGTTCCTCCTGCCTTGGCCTCCCAAAGTGTTGAGATTACAGGCGTGAGCCACTGTGCCCAGCCAGAGCCCACTTTTATGGGGATCACAGAAAAGGGGGCTGAGTGTGGGGAATTAAAAGGGAAGCATGACGGACGACCGCCATCCATTCATTCTTACACTCAGACATTTTCACTGGACAGCTGGGTGCAGTGGCTCATGCCTGTAATCCCAGCACTTTGGGGGGCTGAGGCAGACGGATCACTTGAGGCAAGGAGTTCGAAACCAGCCTGGCCAACATGGTGAAACCTTGTCTCTATTAAAGATACAAAAATTGGCCAGGCGCAGTGGCTCACGCCTGTAATCCTAGCACTTTGGGAGGCCGAGGTGGGTGGATCACCTGAGGTCAGGAGTTCAAGATCAGCCTGGCTATCATGGTGAAACCCCATCTTTTTTAAAAAATAAATAAATAATAATACAAAAATTAGCTGGGCACAGTGGCACACACCTCTAATTCCAGCTGTTCAGGTGGCTGAAGCAGGAGAATCACTTACCTGGGAGGCAGAGGTTGCAGTGAGCCAGGATCATGCTACTGCACTCCAGCCTGGGCAACAGAGCTAGACTCCATCTCAAAAAAAAAAAGACGCTGGGCTCTTGGGGGGGTAATCCTAGCACTTAGGGAGGCCAAGGTGGGTGGATCACCTGAAGTCAGGAGTTTGAGACCAGCCTGGCCAACATGGTGAAACTCCCTCTCTACTAAAAAAAAAAAAAAAATTAGCCAGGCATGGTGGCCAGCAACTGTAATCCCAGCTAAGCTACTCAGGGGAAGCCCAGAGGACCTCAGCAAGGCTATTCCCATAGTCCTAGGAGACGGGGACACCCAGGCACGGGCACGGCCCTGGTGGAGTATGGATGTGGCCGATCCCACAAGCAGCTGGGACAAGTCCAAAGCTGTCCCCAAGTCCTAGGACATTGTCCAAAGCTGTCCCCAAGTCCAAGTCCAGAGGTGGGAGGTGCAGTGAAGCAAGATCGTACCACTGCACTCCAGCCTGGGTGACAGAGTGAGACTCTATCAAAAAAAACAAAAAAAATGTCACTGGCCACCTGCTGTGTGCCTGCTGGGGACGTAGTGGAGGATAGGACAGGCCATGCCTGCTCTCTCGTGTCTGGGGTGACAGAGTCAGCAGCTGAACATGCATTACGGTAATTTCAATGGTGACCCCAACATGACAAAATCAAGATGAGCCAGGGGATAAGGGTGGCGAGGAGAGGTGCGAGGGCCCAAAGGTGGGCTTTCAAATGGGTGGTCCTTGAGCTAAGGCCCACAGTGTGACAGAGCAGCCACATGTGGGTTCAGAGGGAGAAAGTATGTGCCAGCAGGAGGCCCAGCAGGTGCCCAGGCTCTGCAGCAGGGAGGAGCAGCAGCCCGCAGTGTGGCTGGAGCCTCGTGGAAGATGGAGAGGCAGCAGAGTGGGCTGGAAGGTTCTGGGAAGAGGTTTTCCAGGATATCAGCCTGACTGTGGTAGCTGTTAGGATGACATTCTGGCTCCCTGCCCTGGCCTTGAGGTGCTGACCTTGAGGTCCTGGCTTCCGGGTTGTAGGTGGTGTAAGGTTATTCTTGTAAGGATATTGCCGAGTTTAAAATGAGGAAACTGAGGCCCGCACAAGACAAATTAAATTCCAGTTTATTTAGCTCCTGGGCGAGGTTCTGTGGTCCCTGGGGGAGAGAGGCGGGGGGCCAGAGAAGTCACGCCCGGCCGTTCTGGGCGTGGGGTTTTATAGGGGGTGAGGGCAGTAGATTGGTCAGTGGGGAAACAAAGCATGGGCAACTGCATTGGTCATAGAGAGACTGGACCTGGACTTGGCAAGTTGC
>CAUYLG010008408.1:0-24287 GCA_963573385.1 Cacajao melanocephalus | reverse complement strand
GCTGAAGTTGCTTATCAGTTTAAGGAGATTTTGGGCTGAGATGATAGGGTCTTCTAAATATACAGTCATGTCGTCTGCAAATAGAGATAATTTAACTTCCTCTTTTCCTAATTGAATACCCTTTATTTTTTTTTTTCTTGCCTAATTGCTCTGGCTAGAACTTCCAGTACTATATTGAATAGGAGTGGTGAGAGAGGGCATCCTCGTCTAGTGCCGGATTTCAAAGGGAATGCTTCCAGTTTTTGCCCATTCAGTATGATATTGGCTGTAGGTTTGTCGTAAATAGCTTTTATTGTTTTGAGATATGTTCCTTTAATACTTAGTTTATTGAGAGTTTTTAGCATAAAGAGCTGTTGAATTTTGTCGAAGGCCTTCTCTGCATCTGTTGAGATAATCATGTGGTTTTTGTCTTTGGTTCTGTTTATGTGGTAGATTACGTTTATAGACTTGCTTATGTTGAACCAGCCTTGCATCCCCGGAATGAAGCCTACTTGATCCTGATGGATAAGCTTTTTGATGTGCTGTTGCAATCGGTTTGCCAGTATCTTATTGTAGATTTTTGCATCTATGTTCATCACGGATATTGGCCTGAAGTTTTCTTTTTCTTGTTGAGTCTCTGCCTGGTTTTGATATCAGGATGATGTTGGTCTCATAAAATGATTTGGGAAGGATTCCCTCTTTTTGGATTGTTTGGAAGAGTTTCAGAAGGAATAGTACCAGCTCCTCTTTGTACGTCTGGTAGAATTCAGCTGTGAACCAGTCTGGACCTGGACTTTTTTTGGTTGGTAGGCTATTAACTGCTCCCTCAACTTAAGCCTTTGTTATTGGTCTGTTCAAGGTTTCAACTTCTTCCTGGTTTAGGCTTGGGAGGGTGCAAGTGTCCAGGAATTTATCCATTTCTTCCAGGTTTACTGGTTTATGTGCATAGAGTTGTTTGGAGTAATCTCTGATTGTAATTTGTATTTCTGTGGAGTCAGTGGTGATGTCCCCATTATCATTTTTTAATTGCATCTATTTGATTCTTCTCCCTTGTTCTTTTTATTAATCTGGCTATTGGTCTATTTTGTTAATCTTTTCAAAAAAATTAAAAAGCTCCTGGATTTATTGATTTTTTTGAAGGTTTTTTTTTTTGTCTCCTTCAGTTCTGCTCTGATATTAGTTACTTCTTGTCTTCTGCTTGCTTTTGAGTTTTTTTGATCTTGCTCCTCTAGCTCTTTCAATTTTGATGATAGGGTGTCGATTTTAGATCTTTCCTCGCTTCTCTGGTGCACATTTATTGCTATAAATTTCCCTCTAGACACTGCTCAAATGTATCCCAGAGATTCTGGTTCGTTGTGTCTTCGTTCTCATTGGTTTCGAAGAACATCTTTATTTCTGCCTTCAATTCATTGTTTATCCAGTCAACATTCAGGAGCCAGTTCAGTTTCCATGAAGTTGTGTGGTTCTGAGTTAGTTTCTTAATTCTGAGTTCTAATTTGATTGCACTGTGGTCTGAGAGACTGTTTTATGATTTCCCTTCTTTTGCATTTGCTGAGAAGTGATTTACTTCTGATTATGTTGTCAGTTTTAGAGTAGGTGTGATGTGGTGCTGAGAAGAATGTATATTTTGCGGATGTCAGGTGGAGAGTTCTGTAAATGTCTACTAGGTTTGCTTGATCCAGATCTGAGTTCAAGTCCTGGATATCCTTGTTAATTTCCTATCTTGTTGATCTGTCTAATATTGACAGTGGAGTGTTAAAGTCTCCCACTATTACTGTGTGGTAGTCTAAGTCTCTTTGTAAGTCATTAAGAACTTACTTTATCTACCTGGGTGCTCCTGTATTGGGTGCATATACATTTAGGATCGTTAGTTCTTCTTGATGCATTGATCCTTTTACCATTATGTAATGCCCTTCTTTGTCTCTTTTGATCTTTGTTGGTTTAAAGTCTATTTTATCAGAGACTAGGATTGCAACTCCTGGTTTTTTTTGCTGTCTATTTGCTTGATAATTCTTCCTCCATCCCTTTATTTTTAGCCTATGTGTGTCCTTGCACGTGAGATGGGTTTCCTGAATACAGCACACCGATGGGTTTTTACTTTTTATCCAGTTCGCCAGTCTGTGTCTTTTGATTGGGGCATTTAGTCCATTTACATTTAAGGTTAATATTGTTATGTGTGAATCTGATCCTGCCATTTTGATGCTAGCTGGATGTTTTGCCCATTAGTTGACACATTTTCTTCATTGTGTTGATGGTCTTTACCATTTGGTATGTTTTTGGAGTGGCTGGTACTGGTTGTTCCTTTCCTTGTTTAGTGCTTCAGGAGCTCTTGTATGGCAAGCCTGGTGGTGATGTAATCTCTCAGCAATTGCTTGTCCATAAAGGATTTTCTTTCTCCTTCACTTATTAAGCTTAGTTTGGCTGGATATGAAATTCTAGGTTGAAAGTTCTTTTCTTTAAGGATGTTGAATATTGGCCCCCACTCTCTTCTGGCTTATAGGATTTCTGCTGAGAGATCCACTGTGAGTCTGATGGGCTTCCCTTTGTGGGTAACGCGACCTTTCTCTCTGTCTGCCTTTAGCATTTTTTCATTCATTTCAATCCTGGTGAATCTGACGATTATGTGCCTTGGGCTTGCTCTTCTTGAGGAGTATCTATGTGGTGGTCTCTGTATTTCCTGGACTTGAATGTTAGCCTGCCTTGCTAGGTTGGGGAAGTTCTCCTGGATAATATCCTGAAGAGTGTTTTCCAGCTTGGATTCATTCTCTCTGTCACATTCAGGTACACCTGTCAAACATAGATTAGGTCTTTTCACATAATCTCATATTTCTTGGAGGCTTTGTTCATTTCTTTTCACTCTTTTTTCTCTATTCTTGCCTTTTCATTTTATTTCATTGAGTTGATCTTCAGTCTTTGACATCCTTTCTTCTGCTTGGTCGATTTGGCTATTGAAACTTGTGTATGCTTCACAAAGTTCTAGCACTGTGTTTTTCAGCTCCATCAAGTCGTTTATATTCTTCTCTAAGCTGTTTATTCTAGTTAGCATCTCATCTAACCTTTTTTCTAGGTTCTTAGTTTCTTTGCATTGGGTTAGCACATGTTCTTTTAGCTCTGAGAAGTTTGTTATTACCCGTATTCTGAAGCCTGTTTCTGTCAATTCGTCAGATTCATTCTCCATCCATCTTTGATCCCTAGCTGGTGAGGAGTTGTGATCCCTTGGAGGAGGAGAGGCATTCTCACTTTTGGTGTTTTCATCCTTTTTGCACTGGTTTCTTCCCATCTTAGTGGTTTTATCTACCTGTGGTCTTTGTAGTTGGCGATTTTCGGATGGGGTCTCTGAGTGGACACCCTTTTTGTTGATGTTGAAGCTATTTCTTTCTGCTGCTTACTTTTCCTTCTAACAGGCCCCTCTGCCGCAGGACCACTGAAGGTCCACTCCAAACCCCGCTCGCCTGGGGATCGCCTGCAGGGAGCTGCCGAACAGCAAGGGTTGCTGCAGGTTTCTTCCTCTGCTACCCTTGTGCCAGAAGGGTACCCACCAGATGTCAGCCTGAGCTCTCCTTTATGAGGTGTCTCTTTGGGTATACGGGGGTCAGGGAGTTGCTTGAGGAGACAGTCTGTCCCTTACAGGAGCTCAAGTGTTGTGCTGGGAGCTCAACTGTTACATGCAGAGCTGCTGGGCAGGTACCTTTAAGTCTGCTGGGGCTGAACTCATAACTGCCTCTTTTCCCAGGTGCTCTGTCCTAGGAAGCTCAGCTTTATTTATAAGTTCCTGTTGTGCTGCGGCCTTTTTTCACAGATGCCCTGCCCCGCACAGAGTAGTCTTGTCACAGTCTGCCAGCAGAGGCGTTGCTGAGCTGCCCCAGTCTCTGCCCAGCTGCTGTGTGAACTGCCTGGGTAGTGGCGGACTGCCTCTGTAGTGGGGGACACCCTTCCCCACACTGAACTGGACCGTCCCGGGTCCAGCTGCACTTGCTGTGCAACTCTCAATCCAGAGTGTTTCAGACTGCTTGTTTTATGGGGATGGTACCCGCTGAGCCACATTGCCTGGCTCCTTGTCTCAGCCCCCTCCCTTCAGTTGAATGGGCAGCTCTGTCTCCCAGGCATTCCAGGAACCAGTGGAAACAGCCACCCAGACTCGTGTGAGTTTCTGTGCGCTGACACGGCACCAGCTGAAACCGCCATGCTGAAAACTTTTGGCCCGGGAATCTCCTGATCTGTGGGCAGTGAAAACTTGTTTGGAAATGTGGTGAGCACTCACCCTCTGCGCTGTTCTCGCTGGGAACTGCACTCCAGAGCTGTTCCTATTCGGCCATCATCTTGGATCTCCCCCAAACTCTCTTCCGCAAGTAGCAACAGAATGTTTTAATACATTTGGTTAAAATCTTGTTATGAAGAGGAGTCTCGTCCTTCTCCCCAAATTAAGGCTTTTCCAGTTGGGTTATGAAGGACTGCCCTGGGATAACCATTTGGTATGAACAGGAGGCACTGTTTGAGCTGTCTTAACATTTACCATCCTGAAAATGTTTAAAGAACATTTGTGTTCTACTCTACCCTTATTGAAGGAGTCCTCTGTGACCTTAACAAGGGGCTGGAGAATGTATCAGAGAAGTTCCAGCTTTAGGAACATTAAGGCTTCTAGACCATATGAAGTAGATTAAGGATAATGGTCTTGGAGGGAAATATGCAAAAGTTGTAGATCCTTATTTGGTTATGCTATTTTTATTATCCCATCCTTAAAGGATCACACCAAGACCACAGAAGAGCTAGCTTGCTTGTAAGGTTTACAGGGCAGGTCTAAGAAGAATCCTAACAAATAGGATCAATAGGGTAGCACAGAAGAATGCTACATCTCTAGGATGAGAAGCAGAAAGAAAGAGGACACATAAATGGTAACTACTGCAATCGAAAGCAAGCGTCTCATTCTGTCATCTGGCAATCCCAGTGGTGACTTTGTTGGGTGAACTCCTGAAAGTTTCAACTTCAGTCTGCCAGATTCTATCCCACAGAGGGAACTTCTTCTATTTCTAGAGATGTTATCAGAACTATGGTTTTTCCAAAGTATTTGTTTCTGCTAGTTATTATTACCACGTGTAGTAGTCCTCTTCACCAGAGACACAGACACATAGGCATTCCTAATACAGAAAGTAGACACGAGTCTTAGGCAGAAGGGCCTGGGACTGGGGGGAAGATACATATAAAAGAAAGAAAGAGTCTCTCAGTCAATCAATCAGAACTCAAATAAAACATAGGAAAGTTAGTTACCTTTCTTTCTCATACCTAGCTGAGGTATAACTATTTTTAAGATCTTTTACTTCAGGTGTTGTGTTAGGTCAAAGCAGGAAACTGAATGAGGTGGGTGTGGGAGAAGCTGGGAAAACAAATTTCACCAGTCCCAGAAGTAGATGATGGGTTTGAGAACCCTGAGACAACTCAGGTACCTCATGACTGTCCTGTTTTAATGCTGAGATCCCTTTATGAGAAAAAGTGAATGTGAGGTTATTTTAAGAGCTTATTTTAAGGAATATAATTCCACTTGAAAAACACAGAAAGAAAATTATTAAAGGAGCTACATGTGCAAAAGAATCTTACCTATTGTGAAAAAAGAAAAAAAATGAAGGCACTATGGTCCAAGGAAAATAAAACAGTTCACTTTATTTTAAAACAGTAACTTCCTTATATGGGGACACTGTCCAATATTCAATACTGATACAAAAATATGTTTCTTAAGAAGTCAAAATATGTGTCAGGTGAATTTTCTGAATTCCGTTAAAGAGAATTTTAAACCATATAAAACAAACAGGTGAATGAGAGGTGAACATCAACATGTGTAACATAAGCCATAGTACAGATTTAAACAGAATAACCAAGCCATGTCATTACCCCAAATCATTTTTGTTAACATTTAGGAAAATGCACATATTTTCAAGAACTTTTAGAAGTGAATCTCTAATTCTGTCTCCTAATACTCCCAGGAATTATTATAACTTTCTTTCTTCTTTTATTACTAGATTTAAATAATCCAAATATTTACTCCTGGTAGGATACTCTGGTATTAACTATAGCTGAGTGTATCAGAAATAGAAAAATCATGAAGATTTATAAAGCATTTAAAAAAAATCATTTATAGCAAGTCCTTAAAAGCCCTAGATGAAAAAGGCAATTCTCTACTTCTGATAACAACTATGGTTTATATTGCATAATATAATTAAAACAGCATTCTGACTGGTGATAATTTATACAAAATTCATTTGCCAAGTCAATTTTCTATTAAAGTTAATGTTTTGGCCAATATTTAAAAATTTTTAAACTCTATTGTGACATTTCCAGAGGTATTAACTTCTTAGCAAAGTCATCTTTATGATGCTATTTAGTAAACTGAAAGAAAACAAGATGATGGTACATTCTGAATTTTTACTTAAGAAATTTAATAATTCAATAATTTGGCTCGTCACTACTGGAAAACTACAGCTTTATTCCTCAGTACTGGATGGCAGTGGGGTGAAAGCAGCTTTCCTGGTTCTCTAATTCCTTTCAATGGGAAGCATTATGGAATTTCAGCAGTGAACATCATCTGGTTCCTATTCAAACCTCAACTCCAAGAAAATGTGAGAGAGAATCTAAAAGATAAGTTCTGTTCAAGGCAAGAAGTTTCCAATCGCAAATATTTCATGCCAACAACTTATGTTATACCAGCTGTTCCATCATTAAATGCTAAATGATCATTGAAAACAAATGAAGATAACAGTGCCCTCATTGCCATCATTCATTACTAATTTTACATAAACTGTTTATGTCCAAAAATATGCATATATAACATTTATACAGATAAATTAGTGTTAAGAATTGTGCAGTAACATCCACAAATGTCCTTTTTGTGTGGTGAAATCTATACAATTGTTTTCAAAACTAGAAATCTGAACACCTTGGCCACACATTAGAAACATGTCAAAACACATACGTTGTGGAGAGCAGCAAAGCTGACCATCTCACTAAAGCAAAACCAAACATATAGTGCTTTCATTATTGCTTAATCCTCTAATTAGCCTGAAGAGGAGACCACTGAATACTAAAGTCAGGTATTTACTAAATAGTGTCGACTTCTACTAGCAAACTTAGCCCTCACAAACCAACAAGGGAACCACGATAGTCTTTCGCATCTCATTGTCTATTAGGAGTCTGATACATTTTCAATTAAAGCCTTCATTTTTCCTGTTGACTTCAACATGTGTGGCCCAAACTAGAAACAAACAAAAAATACAAATAAAGATATTGGTAACAAGAAACAGTAAGAATATGCGCCGCACCCCCCGAGCCCAATCATGGACCAGAGGGCTGGGTATGAAAAATAGTAAAATCTTTACAAATTGATAGGTTGTTATGAACACAGAACATATCAATAGAATGAAAGGTAAAGAAATAGCCAAACTGCTTCCTATAAATGAAAACTACAATAATCTTGGCAATACCCTCTTTTTGTTAAATTTTACTTCTCTGAATAAAGGGAGAAAGTACAAAGTTTCCTTTCCAATGTCTTAAATAAAAGTTTCAAAGGTGCTAGAATTTCTGAGATACCTGACTCTCTAGAATAGATAAGCACACACACCCCCATGACAGTAATGCTAATAAAGGAAATGTATCAATTATTATGTGAGAGCTTCCATGAAATGTACTCAGTTTCCACCTTTGACATGGTACACATCCTTCAAGGCCCACATCAAATCTCACCCTCTTCAGAAGACTTTCATAGGGTGCCCTGAGAGAAAATCACTTTACTTTGAATTTTCTGTATCATAAAATATACACTGTCCTAAGATACAACTGTTACTATACTGAATTTCACTTCACTATGCTTAAATAAAAAACCCTGCATAGAAAAATGTAACATTGGAGATTACTTAGTAGTGAACTCAGGTTAACTTTTGCTTTCTTATTTATGCTCTTCTACAAGTTTCAAATCTCCAAATGAACGACTATTATTTTCATAGTTAGAAAAATAAAAGTGTAAATGCTAAGCAAAGATATCATCCTTTTCCCAGCCAGCTGTGATCTACTTGTAAGTCAGGGACCAAATCTTTTATCACCTCCCTTTGGAGCTGGATCTTACAGAGGACACAAGTGAATGACTTGCAAAATGCAAGTGCTTAGCAGTGGGGTGGATTTCTACATAACAGGAAAGAAATCTGGGCAAATAACTCACCAACACTCTCTCTGAGGTGGCCTCTGATTCAGACTTTGGAACTCCTTTTTCAACTTCATCTTGACTATCACTTCGATACCGATAAGCAAATTTCTTTTTCAGGGCCTCTGCTATGAGAGCAGCAGGGTCAGTAGCATCCACTGACTTGGGCTTCACATCTTGCTCTGACCTTAGAGAAGTGAACACAAACCAAAGGGACAGATCAATACACTGGCCACCCTCAGGGAAGTACTTTGTCAACCTTTTGCCTGACAGCGCCTCTCCAGCATCATAGCTACTCCATAGAGACCTGATAAATACTGCTAGCAGAGAGAAGGAAGCCTAGATCTAATGCTCAACAAAAGCACACAGGAGTCCAAAAAAGGGCCACATAATGTATCTGCAGAACAGACTCTACTCTCCTTCAGGGCAATTAGGATTCCGTCCTTAGTAGTACACAGCATGCCTCTGTTGAATTAGTGAATGCTCATGAG
The DNA here is from genome assembly GCA_963573385.1 of Cacajao melanocephalus. Taxonomy (NCBI): domain Eukaryota; kingdom Metazoa; phylum Chordata; class Mammalia; order Primates; family Pitheciidae; genus Cacajao; species Cacajao melanocephalus. Next base: position 15,635 of record CAUYLG010008408.1, on the reverse strand, counting down.
CAACCACAGTGAAGACTTTACATGAAAACGCTGATATTTAAATGAAATGGGAAAACAAAACATCACCTGGGAACTTAGTTTATTTTGCTAATCTCTTTGCTACTGTGTATAGAAGCCACTAGGGCTCATCTTTTTTTTTTTTTAAACTAAAAATTTAATTATTCATGGTAGGTTATAAACAAAATTTCTCAAGAAGCCTGGTACTTTGGTTTTACAAGACAAACAAATGGAGAAGAAAGAAAGAAGGTAAAGGTATCCTCACCTCTTGACGGACCGAAGCTTTACACTGTTCATATCTTTAAGGATCTCTAGCATATTTGGCATTTCAGGTTTCTTTGGATTGTTTTTAATCAAAGTATTTCCAGCATTGGCTCTTTTCTCTCTTCGTTCTTTAATCAGATCAATAGTAGATATACTTTGGTGGAGCCCCAGTGGAGGGGGAGGCAGGGGTGGTGGGGGAGGTGGAGGCAGAGGGGGTGGTGGTGTGGTACCAGATGTGGTAGAATCTAAGTCACCTATGGAAACAAAGGAAAACAAACTTAATCCTACTGTTATTAAGCAAAGAAAATATCAGTTCTTAAAAGCAAAATTATGTTAGGATTTTTGTACCCCTAAAAACAATATCCTTAAAAGTCTCAGTTACGTAAGAAGAAAGACAGTTTCAGTTACTTCATGAGAAATGCCTGAATCTCAGCCACTGTTATCATTTAATCCAAAACTATCCAGATGGAAAATTTCTATTTAACTTGACAGCAGTGTTTTTGTGATATCAAATTTTCAAGTTTGATTACAAACACAGTTTGTAATCACTTTTAAAAGAAATATAAAACAGAAATATAAAAAAGTACTGCAAAAACATCTCTCATCTTCAATACATACAGTTTGACAATTTAGTACTATTGTAACGATTTGAGAAAACTCTTGACAAATTTGTGACTCATTTTAAGTATATTTTCATGTAAGACTTATTAAGCATTAAAAACCTCCACTGGGCCGGGCTCAGTGGCTCACACCTGTAATCCCAGCACTTTGGAAGGCCAAGGCAGGCAGATTGCTTGAGCTCAGGAGTTCAAGACCAGCCTGAGCAACATAGTGAAACCCTTTCTCTAAACCAATAAGTAACTATGAGTCATGAAAATAAAGTAAGTACCTAAAAATCCTCTTTCTGCATAACCGAAGGTTAGAAAGTTGTCTATTGGGTGAACTATTTTGGTTGGGGAGGTGTTGATGTAAAAGATTTTTAATCAAAAGTTTCAGCTTACAAATAGAACTTCAAAATAAATTTATGGTAGCACTTTCGCAGTTGGCCAGAAGAGGGAGGTAAAGCAAAAGGAAAAATCAATTTAAGACAAGAAAAAGGACAGGAGGATTTTAGCAAGTTACAGGCATAAGCACAGTCCAGCATTAACGCCCAGAGTGCCTTCACCCCCGCCCACCTCTGCCGTGCTCAGGTCCTATGAGGTTTCCATGCTGGATTACGTTAAACTCCAGAAGTGTAAGCCAAGTGGCTCAGAGGCAAGGTAATTAATTGTCTTTATCCGACAGAGCTGGTTACTATTGAGTCTTGCCAGACCTTGGGAACAACAGTAGGAAAAAAACCACTACTTGCCAATAGGTTAGTGGGCTAGGTTTTCAAGGCTACAGTTTCCTCCCCAATGTGAGAATGTCACACTAACAAACACAATGGTGTTAGACCAGAAGACCTGAATTCAGGTTCTACTCCGTGCAAAAGGAAGAGGAATGACTATTAAATAGTTGCTGTGTGTTAAAGGCATTTTATATACTTTCCACATTTATTCTCACAATAACTCAGTAACACAGGTACTATTATCCCCATTTTAGAGCAGGAAAGGGAGGTGAGATGTCAAGAGCTTGCCTCAAGACATGCAGGTAGTAAACACCACTCAGTCCAACACATACCGCATAGAAACCCAGGCTCCTTTCACTAAGCAGATGGCAACCCATGGCATCACCTCATGTCTGATATGGTTGGTTCCATTATCCTAGACAACTAAGTTTCCCATTAGAAAAGAAAACATCCATGATGTAGCAATTCAACTGCATGAATTTCAGTGTTTTCCAAAAGATACTTCCTAGTCACTTTCTCTGACAACACCAAGACTGTTCAAAACAAACACCGTCTAAACTTGACTGGGTTCTAGGTTGGACAATGCAAAGGGGACTGACACCTGGTTTTCTAACAACCCCAATAGCTAATTAATTTAAAAGTGACATTCTCCTAACTTCTAGTTTGCAAGTTAAAACCAACAAATATAGGACTTACAGACCTGCACTGAGATTTTGCTGCTCCTGCTGGGTCACAATTTTGGCGATCTGAGCTCTGAGAGCAGCAAGTTCATTTTCGAGAGCGCAAATCTTCTGCAGTGCTTCCTCGTTTGCCAGTGCTGGGGTCTTTAGCTGAGGCCCTTCTTGAGACAAGTCTGGTAAGGAAATCTGTCTGCTTGGCGCCTTCTCAAAGAAAGGAAGGTCATCCTGAAGGGGTGGCCTTGATCTGACCTCTGTCCTGCAAGGAAGACATAAGGTTGGCTGTCACAGGCTTTGTAAGAGAACATGAAACACCATTCTCACCTGACAGTGTATCCGCATAATACCCAAGAACCACTTTTCAGGCTGATCTTATATAAGGACCTTCCAGTAAGGACAAAAACAGCAAAGCATTTGTCAACCTTATGTAGCCACATAGCACAGCTGGGGTTCTTGCTGCCACCATTTTTCTTAGTCAATCTCTACATAATACGCACAAACCAATTCCAACAAGAGGCATCACAGATTTCAGTAAACTTTTTGCTAATTTACGTCTTCTTTTTATTTAAACTAAGAAGAAACTTTTTATGCTCTTCAATGTGGTAAGCTAATTACTGGTTATGTCTGACAACAAAATCAAATCAGTGATCCATCAGCCCTTCCCCAGGGTCCTGGCATCTACATATCAATGTCAGTGTTTTCCATGTACAATAGAATACATCAAATTGCAAGACATATGATAACAATGTGGACAAAATACAGCATCAAAAACTAAAAGGAAAAAAAGGAATCATTATCACTGAACTTATGCAGCAGCTATTTAGATGGTCTCATTATTATTTAGGTATAAAAAATATTTATGTGTAGTGCCTGAGGTAGCTCCAAATGAAGTTGAGGATTGAGAACCAAATTTGTATTTCTTTTCAACTGTCAATTTATATACTTATCCATTTCCTCTTATTTTATACAATGAAGTTTTCCTAGCCTGCATTCCCCTTTAAGCCCTTTTCTATCTTAAATTATTTCCCTCCAGAAAACAAACCTAGTCTCGATTTTCCCTTATATCTGCACCCTTCAAAAATCCGAGGCCTCAAAAAACTCCTGCATACTGTCTTGATACTACAGTCATTTAGAACCCCATAATACCAAAAGAACTCTCCACACAAGGACAGGAAGTAATTACATTTATGGTTCTCAGATCTAGACGAAACTATCTTAGGATCAGTAAACCCAGGGCCCTAGTGCTGCATCATTTGGGAAAAGCCTGTTTTGTTTGAAAGTTACTGAAAGAGATGGGGAACTGACATTAAATGTAACCTCTGTTGTCATATATGAGGCTAGGGGCTTTCCTCTGTCACTACATTCAATCTAAACACCATGGGGCAGACACTATTATTTTATTGCTGAGCATACGGGCTCAGTATCACGTAGCTAGTGTGTGGAAGACACAATACTGAAACAGATTTACCAGGTATTTTCATGCTATTAATGTTACAATTTTTCTATGAGATATATATTAGTGTGATTTAATACTAATTCAAAAACTTAATATTTTTTGAAATATTCATAACCTGGGTATGGATACACTGTAAGGAAGAAATCTGCTCATTTCTAGTCAAAGACTTTAGCCACATTAGTTTATCACTACTTTACAACACTGAGAATAGTGAATGATTTCACCAGGATTGCTCTCTTTGACATACTCAAGACCGCATTGGAAAAGAATGAAGGAATGCCTTGACTTTGCTGTTTCAAAGATGAGAAATGAGCTGACTTCCTGCTCCTCACTCTCAATCAACATTAACACATCGTGCTCAAATGGTTTCGTAGTCACAGATTCCTTTGAAAATCTGATTTTTCCAGGTAATTGATCAGACACACTTCTTATAAAATTCGGCTCATACAGATTCAGGAATCATGGCCCTAAGGTGAAGAATCTCTGACTGGTCCTGCTAAAGGCCTACACTAAAAAGACAAGCTAAAGCCAAAATCTAAGTAATCCTCACCCAGGGCACGGACCAGGTGCTAATGAAGGCTTGCTCCAGTGCACGGCATGCATTAGGACAGAAATTGCCGGTTGCTTACTCCAACAAGCACATTTCCTTTCTTTTTTGTGAAAATTACCACCAAAAAAGCAGTAGAAAGAAAGAAATCCTTATTTCACGGCAGTAATGTGTCCAGCTAAAGGATGACATTTCCCAGTTTCCCTTGCAGTTTTATGTGGCCATGGGACTTCGTGTGGCTAACAAGATTGTAGGCAGAATGTTGATGAGGCATCTAGGAGGCCACTTGAAGGGAAGTGACTCCATGGAAAAGTCCTTTCCATTTGAGCCCCAGTTCCCTTTCCTCATGCTGAGAGTCCTGAGTGCAAGGTGATGTTTTAGAGTCACACAGGGCCAGAAGCTAACCTGGATATGGAAGCCAATGCTACCGACGGCAGAGCCTGGCTGGGTCCCGGTGATGCTGTAGGGCCACTATAAGCTCTAGTCCATCTAACGTTGGATGTTGCTGATTTGAGAGAGAAATAAACTATCTTGAGAGAAAAATATAAACTTCCACTGTGTTTAAGGCACCATTCTTTTGGGCTTCTCTTTTAGCTTCTAACATAATTGTGACTGTTAGGACATTCAACAGCACTAAATTCTACTTTAGTTTTCCTTTAAATTGATATTGGTGTTTTATTTTTGCTTGACAGCTGTGAAAATTCCAGTGCACCAGGATCACCAGGATCGCCCTCTTCGACATACTCAAGACCACATGGGAAAAGAATGAAGGAATGCCTTGACTTTGCTGTTTCAAAGACGAGAAAAGAGCCCACAACTGACTTCCTGGCTCCTCACTCTCAATCAACATTAACACATTGTGCTCAGATGGTTTTGTAGTCACAGATTCCTCTGAAAATCTGATTTTTCCAGGTAATTTATCAGGCATACTTCTCATAAAGTGAGTGCAAGGTGATGTGTGAGTCACACAGAGCCTTGTGTTTTGAACAGGGGAATCCTGGGATGATTACGTTTTGGTATTATGAACTGAATTCAGGTATTTTTCTTCATATTTAATTTTTTATGCCACACTAATTAAATTACCATACATAGAGGAAGCTTGTAAACTACTTTTTGCCAGGCATGGAGGCTCGAGCCTATAGTTCCAGCTATTAGGGAGACTGAGATGGGAGGACTGATTGAGCCTGGGAGGTTAAGGCTGCAGTGAACTGTGATTGCACCACTGCACTCCAGCTTGGTCAACAGAGCGAGACCCTACCTCAGAACAATACAATACAAAATGTCCTTGCTCTTACCTAGCAACTATAATATTAACTTTTTAAATCTGGAGTATTTGTGGGATAGGGAAATGTTTGGCTCACAAGGCTTCAATTACTGTTTCCTTTCTTAGCCCCAACAATGAGAAAAAACAGTTGATTAATTTTTTAAGTACAGGAAGATTAGGCTGGGTACAGTGGCTTACATCTGTAATTCTAGCACTTTGGGAGGCTGAGGTGAAAGGATTGCTTGAGCCCAAGAGTTCAAGATCGGACTGGGTAACAAGGCAAGACCCAATCTCTGCAAAAAATTTAAAAACTAGCCAAGTGCGGTGGCATGCACCTGTCGTCTCAGCTACTCAGGAGGCTGAGGCAGGAAGACTTGATTGAGCCCAGGAGGTTGAGGCTACAGTGAGCTGTGTTTATGGTACTGCACTCCAGGCTGGACAACAGAGTAAGACCTCATCTCAAAAAAGAAAAGGGGGGGATAAAAAGGTAGTACAGGAAGATTAAGCAAAGGTAAAAACTCCCATGAAGAACAGTACTAATGCTCTGATAAAATGTATCAATATACTGAAAGATATGTTACAGAAGTTAGAAGTTATAGATTAGATGTATGTGCTCTAATCAACCTACAATAAAGAAAACACTTTTGCCGTGTGTGGTGGCTCACGCCTGTAATCCCATCACTCTGGGAAGCCGAGGTGGGTGGATTACCTGAGGTTGGGAGTTTAAGACAAGCCTGACCAACATGAAGAAACCCCGTCTCTACTAAAAATACAAAATTAGCCAGGCATGGTGGCTCATGCCTGTAATCCCAGCTACTTGGGAGGCTGAGGCAGGAGAATCTCTTGAACCTAGGGGACGGAGGTTGCAGTGAGCCGAGACGGCACCACTGCACTCCAGCCTGGGCAACAAAAGTGAAACTCCATCTCAAAAAAAAAAAAAAAAAGAATAAAAAAAGAACATACTTTTTAAAAGTCATTAAAACTTTGGCCCTTTGTTGATGCAACTGGCTAAATTCTGATTTCTACCTCTCCTTCATAGGGTAGTGCAAATAATTTTGCTAAATAGTTTATACACAAATACATTAAGTTACAAGTAAATAAAAATTAGTCAATTTACTGAATGAAGGATTGAGGGAGTAGGGAGCACTTATATTTACATTAAATTACATTTAACATCACTATATATATATGTACATATACACACACACACACACACACACACACAATATATATATATATATATATATATATATATATATATATTTTTTTTTTTTTTCTCTTTAAGATGGAGTCTTGCTCTGTCTCCCAGGCTGGAGTGCAGTGGTGCAATCTTGGCTCACTGCAACCTCCACCTCCTGGGTTAAAGCAATTCTTCTGCCTCAGCCTCCTGAGTAGCTGGGACTACAGGCATGTGCACCACACCCAGGTAATTTTTATATTTTTGGTAGAGATGGGGTTTCACCATATTGGCCAGGCTGGTCTTGAACTCCTGACCTCGTGATCCACCCACTTTGGCCTCCCAAAGTGCTGGGATTGCAGGTGTAAGCCACCGCGCCTGGCCTCATAATATATTCTTAATATGCATCATCATATATATTCTTGGTAATGTTTTAAGTTTAATAAAACTGAACAATAATGATTCTCTTTAAAAACTACTTTTTTTTTTATTATACTTTAAGTTCTGGAGTACATGTGCATCTTGAAAGAACTAAAGGAAATACAGGTAGGTAAGATAGTGGGAGTGATAAAATTCTAGTTTTATAACCAGATCTAGAAAATGTAGCATTCTCAAATACATGTAGAAATAAAGTAGTAGGCTGGGTGAGGTGGCTTAAGCCTGTAATCCCAGCACTTTGGGAGGCCAAGGCAGGTGGATCATAGTGAAACCCCATCTCTACTAAAAATACAAAAATTAGCTGGGCATGGTGGCGCGTGCCTGTAGTCCTGGCTACTTGGGAGGCTAAGGCAGGAGAATTGCTTGAATCTGGGAGGCAGAGGTTGCAGTGAGCCAAGATTGCACCACTGCACTCCAGCCTGGCGCCTGGTGACGGAGCAAGACTCTGTCTCAAAAAACAAGAAATAAAGTAGTATACTTATTCAAAACTATAGTGTAGAAATAAGGAACAGGAGTAGTAACTGTGTGAGTTTAGAGGAAGAGAGCAATCAGATGCAATTTTCTCAGGACTGAGGACATGCGCCATGGCCATGGGCATCAGGAATGAGGGATATCTGGAAGTGACAACGAATGGAAGTGGAACTGAGAAGAGGGAGGAAGAAAACCTGTAACTTAAAGATGTACCTCTAGACCCCTACTGTCTTCACATTTCCGCAAAGCAAAATTTTACTTTATCAAAGCTACCTGAAAGAATGAATATATTAATATCTACAAATGGAAATGAGGATGATTATTTTCATATCATGTGTAAAGGATTCATGCAGCCTATATATGGGAAAATATGTTGGAATCCAGAACCTTTGGTGCTTATAAATGAAAAATGATGTTATGATACTGTTTATTTAAAAACTAGTGGTCACTTCAGTAATGATTACATCCTCCCTCCCCTAAAATTCTCCTACACAGTACAGGATCCAAAAGTATTAAATGCTTACAAGTTTGTTTTAAAATATTATCATTCAAGTAAGTCAGTCTTCAAATTCATTTACACTTCAATAATCTTGTTTCAGAAATGGAACAAGATAATATAACACACTAGATTAAGATAACAATTGCAAGGCATATTTGAACAGCTTACTTTCTTTAAAATATCTTTAAGGCAAAATAAACTGTAAGAGAAAATTAATAAATATTAGGCATAAACTATAATGTTTAAAAAAAAGGATTAAATTTCTATATCTCCCCATAGCTTCCATAATGAATTTTATCTTTTTGGTTTTTTAACTGAAAATTAAGGTCAAGTTACTCTTTAATCTTGAACACTATTGTGCAAGAGTAAGAACAAAAAGGTTTAGGACCTTTGGCAAAACGATTTAATTAACCAGTGAAGAACTGTACTTTCTACTACTTTTCTATCTTTATATAATTCAGCATTTCCTTATGTGAAATACTTTAATATTTATGGGCTCAAAGTAATTGTATGACCTGTGAAGGCTTATTAAGAGCCCAGATAGGGCTTCCCTATGTAGAACTCCTGGGCTCAAGCGATCCTCTTAACTTCAGCCTTCCAAAATGCTAGAATTACAAGCATGAGCCACCACACCTGTGTTATTTTTTAAGCCAGTCAACAAATCATTCATTCTTAAAACGAATCTGTTTTGACATCCTTAAGAACAGAATGCTATTAAGAACTAGAACACAAAGAATAAATCCAAAATAAGATAGGGTCTTTCAAGAATTTTTGTAATTCAGAGAAATTTTAAGAAATAAAAACAAGTACATCAAGACCAGACTGGCCAATATGGTGAAACCCTGTCTCTACTAAAAATACAAAAATTAGCTGGGTGTGGTGGCATGCACCTAAAGTCCTAGCTACTTGGGAGGCTGAGACAGAAGAATTGCTTGAACCTGGGAGGTGGAAGTTGCAGTGAGCTGAGATCGCACCACTGCACTCCAGCCTGGGCAACAGAGTGAGACTCCATCTCAAAAAGCAAACAAACAAACAAACAAACAAATACAAAAATAGCATAGAGGCCAGGAGGGGTGGCTCATGCCTGTAATCCCAGCATTTTGGGAGCCCGATTTGGGTGGATCACCTGAGGTCAAGAGTTCAATACCAGCCTGGGCAATAGGGCACAACCCTGTCTCTACTAAAAATATAAAAATTAGCTGGGTATGGTGGCAGATGCCTGTAATCCCAGCTAATGGGAGGCTGAGGCATGAGAATCACTTGAACCCAGCAGGCGGAAGTTGCAGTGAGCTGAGATCATACCACTGCACTCCAGCTTGGGTGACAGTGTGAGAGTCTGTCTCAAAAAAAATAAATACAATAAGATAAAATAACAGAGATATCAAGCATGGATGTACTAAAAGGAGAAGACAAATAGCCAAAGTGTGATGTTTCTCTTTTTTTAAGACATGATCTTGCTCTGTCACCCACACTACCAACTCCTAGGCTCAAGTGATCCTCCTACCTCAGCTTCCTGAGTAGCGAGGACTACAGGTGGTGCCACCATGCCTGGCTCATTGTTCAGGGTTTTAGACTCCGGGTCTCACAATGTTGCCCAGGCTGGTCACGAACTCCTGGCCTCAAGCCTCTCAAAGTGCTGGGATTATTATATTGTGCAGGCCCCATATTTCTTCCTTTCTTTTCTTTCATTACCTTAAACTTTTAACAGTTAACTGATGTTGTGTTGCTTTTTTTTTTGAGATGGAGTCTTACTCTGTCACTCACTCCCAGGCTGGAATGCAGTGGCGCGATGTCCGTTCACTGCAACCTATGCCTCCTGGGTTCAAGCAATTCTCCTGCCTCAGCCTCCTAAGTAGCTAGGACTACAGATGCCCGCCACCATGCCTGGCTAATTTTTGTATTTTGGGTAGAGATGGGGTTTTACCATATTGGCCAGGCTGGTCTTGAACTCCTGACCTTATGATCTGCCCGCCTTGGCCTCCCAAAGTGTTGGGATTACAGGTGTAAGCCACTACACCTGGCCAACTGTTGTTTCTTAAAACCATTTTCTGGATACCATTTTCTGCTAGTGAGATTTCTACTGCTTTTGTCTGTTTTGGTTATTGTTCGTTTATATTGACTCCACAATTCCCTAAGGCACACAGGTTCATACTTCTAATAACACTACACTGAATTATCTGGCTATTTTTTTAAAGTTACTGTTAAGAGAAGCCACTTTTGGAGCACAACTTACATAATGCAAAGGCCTTTTTAACTCCAACTCCCATATCAAAGAACTCTAAGTTAAATATAATACACCTGTGGCGTCCTTTCTTCTCATCTCACAGTTAAGGGAAACTCAAAATCTGACATAGTTTTAAATTAGCTGTGTCCTATTCCCAAAATGATTTCTACTGACCCTCCCTCATCATTTTAGTTTAGAGAACAACCTATAGAGGTTAAAAAAAAATACTGTACTGTCTTAGAATCCAGAGAGAAAAAAACTAGCAGTTTAGTTCCCTGAAATAAAAAGTTGGGTAGAAAACCAACAATCCGAGGCGGGCAGATCACTTGAGGGCAGGAGTTCCAAGACCAGCCTGGCCCACATAGTGAAACCCCATTGCTACTAAAAGTACAAAAACTAGCCGGGGGTGGTGGCAGGTGCCTGTAATCCCAGCTATTTGAGAGGCTAAGGCAAGAGAATCACTTGAACCTGAGAGGCGGAGGTTGCAGTGAGCTGAGATCATGCCACTGCACTCCAGCCTGAGCAACATAGTGAGACTTCGTCTCAAAAAGAAAAAAAAAAAAGAAAAGAAAAGAAAGTCAACCAGAATGAGAAATCATTTTCACAGAGGAAGCAATCCATAAAAGGATCTACAGTGGGAACAGGCAGGAGTGTTGTGAGGCTACAGAGCTAGAAAACTAGTGAAATTCCCTCATTAGCTGTTCTAGGCTCTGTTCAACACAACCCTCCTGTTTTATATTTCAGATCTTCCTAAAAGTGATATTTAACAAAAATAATCTTTCTCCCTTGAATATACCATTTTAAAATGCATGTTGTCAGTTCATGTCTACTGCCAAGTAATGAAGATTAAAACAGGAACCAACAATAACATCTGTAGTTTGATATGCTGTGAGCAGGAAACCTTGCTCTGAGCCACTGAGTTTCCTAGCCTCCTCTGGCACCTCCGGAGCTGTGGAGCCAGCCTGCTTGCTTGTTAAGTATTTCCTATGGACTCTTGTTACTCTTTGTCATCCTCTGTGAGGCCTGGGATCTTCCCTGACACTCCTTAAAAAACAGCACATTCCTTCTTATACTTAATGCTGACACTTGAAAAATTAAGCTGGATATCAACACCTCAGTCTCACTTTATTCACTATCCTTATATTACAGACTTTTATAAATATGTTCATCTTCCTCATAAAACTGCAAACATCCTACGATAAGGAAAACGGCTACCCGAAACATTTTATTTTTTTTGAGACAGAGTCTCGCTCTGTCGCCCAGGCTGGAGTGCAGTGGCACAATCTCAGCTCACTGCAACCTCCGCCTCCTGGGTTCAAGCAATTCTCCTGCCTCAGCCTCCCAAGTAGCTGCAACTACAGGCGGCGCCACAACACTGGCTAATTTTTGTATTTTTAGTAGAGATGGGGTTTCACCAATGTTGGGCAGTCTTGTCTCAAACTCCTGACCTCAAGTGATCCACCCACCTCGGGCTCCTAAAGTGCTGGGATTACAGGTGTGAGCCACAGCGCCCGGCCTACCCAAAACATTTTTAAGCCCTATGAAACTATAAATTTTTATTTAGTAAACAAGTTGGATACTGTATGTGACATGCTACAGAAAAACTAGAAACAATTAAAAATTAATATATTAATATAGAGTGAACAAATTAAATTTATATTTCAAAACTCCTTAGCTGCTCTTCTACTTCAGAAGCAAATGCGTGATGACAATGTCTATGATGTCGACTAAAGGCCTCAGAGATTATAGTCTTTAATTTCATCATACAGTACAAATGTTATACTATATATTTATCCAAAGACTTGTAAACCAAAAATTATCTGAGACAGGTCTCAAACAATTTAGAAGTTTATTTTATCAAGGCTAAAGATGCCTTTCTCCAAAGATGATTTTAAGGGCTTCAATATTTAAAGGGGAAAGGGTGAATATTAGAGAAAGAGGAAGACATTTTTAAAAGGTGAGGGTAGGTAAGAGACAAAAGGTTGGATTCGTTTAAGTCTCTGATCAGATGTTCACATGTGAGAGGGCGGTAGAGGAAGTCACTTATGCATTCCTCTAGCTCAGTGAATCTATGTTTTTACATAAAATAAACACAAGGCAGAGGAAGCAATCAGATATGTATTTGTCTCAGGTGAGCAGAGGGATAACGTTTGAGTTCCGTCCTTTTCCAGTATCTGTGAAGATAAGCTATCAATTTACATAGTCAGAGTCAAATTTAGCAAAAAGGTTTTAGGGTAAAGATCTTGGGGCCGACAAGGAATGTCCTAGTAGGCAAACTGAGAGAGAGATATGTGGCTTTTCCAAAATGTAGCTATCTTATTTAGGAATAAAATGGGAGGCAGGTTTGCCTGATGTAGTTCCCAGCTTGACTTTTCCCTTTGGTTTAGTGATTTAGGGGTCCCAAGATTTACTTTCCTTTCACAGACTATACATTCTCCTCAGAATACTACTATGAAAGAGAACACATTATCTTAGATGAGATTACAGTTATATAACAGTTATACTGATAACTGATAATCAGAGGATGTCAATGCTTCTGTTAATTAAAAAGGAAATAAAAAGGTGTACAGAAAAGAGAAAAAATGAGGCCTCACTGTGTGCATGCCACTATGCTAATAATCTTCTCATGTTATTTAAAATTCTCTTCTCAAAGTAGAATACTTCTATTTATAGAAATATGCTGCCCTCTATTTTTTTTTTTAAATTATACAGACAGGTCTTGCTCCATCACTGAGGCTGGAGTGCAATGGTGCAATCATGGTTCACTGCAGCATTGACTTCCCAGGCTCAAGCAATTCTCCTACCTCAGCCTCTCAGGTAGCTAGGACAACAGGTGTGCACCACCACACCCAGCTAATTTTTGTATTTTCTGTACAGATGGGGTTTTGCCATGTTGCCCAGGCTGATCTTGAACTCTTAGGGTCAAGCAACCCACACACCTCAACCTCCCAAAGTGCTGGGATTATAAGCATGAGCCACTGCACCCAGCCTGTACTTCTAGTTTATAAATGAAACACTGAAGTTCAGTGTATTTGAAAAAAATCATTTGTATAATAACCAATTATGAAAGACTCATACGTATTTTGTTTTCCCAGAGACATAATACTATGACATTATAAATAACTGTTATAGAAATGTCATCAACATAAATTTCAAGGGAAAAATAAGAAATATATTGAGCTTTAGCTTTCATACAAATATAAATATGAGAGTCAGTAAAACAAACTGCAACATATGAAGAGTCTTAAATAGAATTTGTTTCTATAGGGACTTAAACAGTAAGTTATAAACACGGAAAGGTAGATCTGATTGGGAGAAAATGGCTGATAGCAGGCAGGACTAACTTGCAGCCCCTACTTGGACAGAGCAGCATGCAGAGACCCACATGGTGAACTTCTGCTCCAAGAACTACTGCAGGAACATACCAGGAAAGCCAAAGAACCAACAGATGCTTTGAAGGAGGTGGATTGCACCTACAGGCTCCATGGAATAGCTGAGGAACTCCAAAGACAAACGACATGATTGCCTGGGAGCCCTGCCCACTGCCTGAGATGCTGGTGCAGTTGCAGAGAAGGGGAATACTTATAAACAATCTGCTGGTGGGAATGTAAATTAGTTCAGCCACTGTGGAAAGGAACAGGAAGATTTCTCAAATAACTTAAAAGAGAACTATTATTCGACCCAGCAATCCCACTATTGGGTATATACCCAAAAGAACATAAATCATTCTACTAAAAGGACACAAGCACACATGTTCATCACAGCACTATTCACAACAGCATGGACAAGGGATCAATCTAAATGTCCATCAATGGTAGACTGGATAAAGAAAATGTGGTAGATAGACACCACGGAATACTACATAGTCACAAAAAACAAGATCATGTCCTTTGCAGCAACATGGATGGAGCTGGAGGCCATTACCCTAAGCAAACTAACATAGGAACAGAAAACCAAATATTCTCAATTATAAGTGGGAGCTAAACACTGAGTACACATGGACAGAAAGAAGGGAACAACACACACCAGGGCCTACTTGAGAGCGGAGGGTGACGATCAAAAAACTACCTAATGAGTCCTATGCTTATTACTTGGGTGATGAAATAATCTGTACACCAAACCCCCATAACATGCAATTTATCCATGTAACAAACCTGCACATCTACCCCTGAACCTAAAATAAAAGGTTTTAAAATTATATTTTTTTAAAAAATTGAGTTTGGAACACTTCCAATTTTGGATTTTCAAATTAGGGCTGCTCAACCTGTACAAGAAAATTAACTTGAAAAGAATCATGAATTTAAGGCTGGGCATGGTGGCTCACACCTGTAATCCCAGCACTTTGGGAGGATGAAGTGGGCAGATCACTTGAGCTCAGGAGTCTGGGACCAGCCTGGGCAAAATGGTGAAAACCTATCTCTACAAAAAACAGCCAGGCATGGTGGCACACACCTGTAGCCTCAGCTACTCAGGAGGTTGAGGTGAGAGGATCACTTGAGCCCAGAAGGCAAAGGCTGCAGTGAGCTATGATCATGCCACTGCACTCCAGCCTGGGTGACAGAGTCAGATCCTTCCCAAAAAAAAAAGGGACTTAAATGTAAAATATAAAACTATAAACCTCCCAGGGAAAAGGAGAAAGGAGTCTCAGGATTTAGGGCTAGATAAAGAGCTCTTAGATTTGACACCAAAAGCATGATCAATAAAAAGAAAAAACAAATTAAGATTTCATCAAAATAAAAAACTTTTGCTCCGTGAAAGACTCGGTTAAATGTACGAAGGAAAAAATGTTTATAAACCATATATGTGACAAAGATTCATATCTAGAATATATAAAGAAATCTCAGAGAGAGATCCAAGATGGCCGATTAGCAGCAGCTCAGGATTGTAGCTCCCAGTGAAAGCGCAGAGAGCGAGTGGATGCCGCAATTTCAGATGAATTTCTGTTGCCCACAAACTGGGAGATACCCAGCAGCGGAGCCACACGGGTCGCCAGTGCGACTCTTTTGGCCGGCGCAGCTGTTTTGCCAGCGCCCCAGTGCAGCGCTTCTCAGTGTGAAGTATACGGGACTGGGCGCCCTTTGAGTCAGTCTCGGCTGGTCTCATCCCCACAAGGAGAACAGCAATTGGAAACGCTGAGGACTGAGAGTTTCACATAAGCACAGCTGAACCCGGGAAGGCCTAGCTCTGTGGGGAAGGGGCGTCCGCCAAAGGAAAACTAAGAAACAGAAAAAACTTCATCACCAACAAGCCGGACGTCCACTCAGACCCAATCTGAAAGTCGGCAATTACAAAGA